>LUCM01002393.1:77615-88205 GCA_008360955.1 Fasciolopsis buskii | reverse complement strand
TAACGCTCTTGACGTTTGGGGATTCCGGCCATATCTCGGCATCCGCCGCTGAGCTCCATCCATGTTTTGCGCCGGCAATGCGCATATTCAGTGCACCTAAACGCGAAATGACTCGTAGTCCGCTGCTGGCAAACGGTCCCAGAAAGCTCTGTTTGGTCTTGAAAAATTAGTTTTCTATTTTTTGCTTTCCGTCGCATGCTTTTACTTTCCCCATTGGTTTGCAGCATCTCATTTGACTTTCCGTTGTGCCTCTGCAATAATCCAATAATTCTCCCAACCTCTTATCCCTTTTGATTTCTGTCATTTACATTTCCTGTGCATCATCCTTGTAAAAATTTGATCATGCCTTGCGCATGCTTCTCGGAAATCGAGAAATATACATTAATATTTTTACTGAATACCCTAGGTGGGGTGAAAACCCCCAAGGAAACACCTGACTGCTTGCTGTAGTTTTACAAATAGTATGTATTCATGGTCAGAAATATCGACAACGAAAACTTGGCCACGCCAGCCTTAATTAGGGCATATCGATCGAGGCGATCAAGAAGGAAAATTTACCGAGCAGACCGAAACAAACGATTGGTTGAAAGCGACAAGGCCTCATAAAAATTATCCAGCGATAGTAATGACGCTGAAGGAGATCTCGGTTAAAAATTTCACCCGGCTGTTTAAGGCGCCGCGGGATGAGAGGCCCCTTGGAGGACAGACTGCTCTCAACAGTCATTCCAGTGCATACGGGTGGGGAAATAGATAACTGCGGAAGTCCTAGACCGTAGAGTCCGACTTCCAACGTGCTAAAACCTTTTAAAGGGTACCGCTTGACAGAACAGTGAATCATTCGTAGGCAAACAAATTAATGATGGCAGGTCAACATGGCTTATGGAAAAACTGGCATTTGACCGGCTCGGCTGGCTTCCCGGACGAAGTAACATGTAAGATGAATAAGGACAGAAGACTATCTAGTATTTGCACCGCCAGGATTCCGCGAACCAAATGTTCCTTGAACGGAGATTGAAGGCTTTCGAGGTGAACGCTATGGTAAACAAGTGGATAGCACAATGTCTGAGGGGTAGATCTTTAAGGAATTCGGTATTGCGGGGTGCCTCAAGAGTCTGCCACAGGAAACCTGTCGCTTCCTGACCGACGGGTTTGAAAACTCGTTTGCTGATGATACCAAATAAATGAGGACAGCAAACAGTGAAACTATCCAGCTGGACGAGGTTAAATTTTACCAGTGGTTGGTAAGGTAGGATCTCCCGCTGAACTTCAGTAAGCGAAAACGGCTAATGGAAGGGGAAGCTAATCCCGCTAGTTACATGGGTTCACCCGGGCACTAGGCCGCAATGGAACAGATAAAGCAAGCAAGGGGTACCGAAGTTTTAAGGAATGCGGGCTACAAACCTGGTCTGCGAATTCGGAAAGCGGTCAAGAAAACATGGTGTGCTTATGACAGCGTAGGAGGACCGTAGGATCTAGAAGGTCCAAAGTTCTTCTGCTGCTGTTCAATGTGTTCGTCTGACTGCAATAGAATATTGTGTCCGGGCATGGAGACCGTATTTCGTAAGGGATTCCTGAGTGCCGGAGCAGGTCCAGTGCATTTTGCACACTAGTTTGGACAGCTGAGAGAAATGGGGTGTACGCACAAACTGTTGAAAATCTCATTGTACTCTCTGGGAAGAAGTAGGGAAAGGAGTGACTCAATTAAGGACATCAATATCGCTGAATGCCTGTCCGAGGAGTTGCAGGACGCGAATCCTGTATCACGTTTGCTTGCCCTTTAATCGTTGCTACCACATGTGCTTCACTCTTACTCGACTCCGGACGATTGCAATACTGAAAAGTCTGACACTTGACTGGTACAGGAAAAAACAGTCCGAAGTGGTAGCAGGTTGAGTATATATTGACAGGAGCGTACGATCTGGGCATGAGTGAGCAACGCACAAATAGCGACCGCGCTTGGCAGTTAACGTTCGATTAAACAAGCTATCCGGTGGAACAAATCCATGTTTGGCAATTCCCCCATAGGAGCTGAAGAGGGCTCCACCCTTCTGCTCCCTAAGCATCGCGCGTTTCATGGAGCTGTGGCCGCGAAAATCTGGACGAGCATGCATGTCACCGTAGTCCGACAATCCAGCTTGAAATGGAACTGGAACCGGTATTGTGCGAATAAGTAGAGGCTGACTACGCATAAAATTGTGCGACCTGTGGTCAACGAGTTTGCTTTTTGCTGGGTAGTTGTGTGCTGCCATATTGGAGTATACTGTGTAAGTGTTGATGCTGGCTGGTGCGCTTACTGGGATTTGGTCCGTGCTAGTTTTTTGTGTCTTGTACTGTGCTGGGACAGTGCTACGCTGTGGTGTGCAAATGATCGGATCTGCAGAGAGGGAAAAAGAAAGCCTTGTATACGGGAGTTCAGTAGGTGAGAGAGTCAACATGGCAAAGCCTACTAAATGGCAATACAGGGTTTCGCACTACAGCCCGTTTCACTTGTCTGAACTCCAACGAAGTTCCCTCTCCCGCGGTCGGCATGCTATATTTCTGGCACCCACGGCGGGACCGAGCGGTCACGAAAGTTGGAGTTATTGATCGGAAGAAGCGGTGGGAGATTTGCGGTCACCTGGAACGACCTGCCTGTGTCTCCTGTCGAAATGGGGTGTGGTCCCAGTGCAACAAGTACTCACCTATATCTGTGGTTCACTGTTGGCGACTATTCGAATTACTTGTGGAATTTATCCATCCGTAGAAATCACCAAAAAAAGCTAAGCGGTTGAAAAGTCTCAGGACAAAAAGCCTGCAATGTGCTGCATGTTTAAGACCGGTTGTCTTAATGCGGATCTTGGATTACGTTTGCTTACCCTTAACCGTTGTGACCACATGTGCGTCACTCTTACTCGGCTCCGGACGACTTGAATACTGAAAACCTTGACAATTGACCGGTACAAGAAACTGACAGTTGGAAGCGGTAGCAGGTTGAGTATATTTTGACAGGAGCGTACGAGCGGGGCGTGAGTGAGCAACGCACAAATAGCGACCGCGCTTGGCGGTCAACGTTCGGTTAAATAAGCTATCCAGAACAACAAATCCGGTACACAATTGACGGGTGGTTTCACGTTGGCTGTTCTGACTTAGAATAAAAGGAATATCATTCCCCGGATTAAAGTTCTTCGGATCTTGTAGAATTCGTTATTGCTTCATGTTTGGCCGGTCTTTGGGCCGCCAGCAGCAGTGAAATATACTCGGAGGATGTCTGTTCAAACGCAAAATTTCCGATACCTTGGGTCTCGAGCTCCGCGTTGCACGCTGATGTGGTGGAAACGGCGGTGAGGAACTTACGTGGACTTAAACGCAGGCCACATTGGAGGCAGCTTCAGGAGGCGGGTACAGTCGGAGTTTCTTCAGTGTCGGCGAACTTCGTGAAAGGAAGATTGCCGAGCGATGCCCGTTGCCACAGGCATGAATCCTGAAGCATCAGCACCATGGTCGCTGTCGAAAGATCTGAGGTGCCACCATCGCGGGACCACTGCTTTCTGATTAAAAACGTTCTACCACCTTTCCTGAACAATTGTTCATTGGTTGGAGGTAGAGAGATTCCACCCATTTGAACCTCATGGGCAGTTTCACACGACTCCTATCAGAGGGAGTCGCGTCACCTCCCCAGGACGTCGTTTCCCAGCGCCGACTTGAACTTGTGGCAGTCATACCCCTCCTCTACAGTTGTCGATGACGAGTTCAAGCTTGACCGATCTCATAGAAAGGCTATAGAATAGTGGCAGTCTAGTAAACTCCAGTTTTTTCAGTGTGCCTTCTGGTTCGGTTACAGGCACGGAGTGGAAATTCAGCCTGCAACTCCGGTTTCGATCCCCCTCAGATGATCCGCCGAATGCAAATGATATTTCGTCGAGCACGGCGGTGAGCCTCAGGAGAAACTCAGTTATAATCTGTCTTCAAAGTTGAGCACCGTAACCCCACAACGAGGCGACCGCCCGCGATCTGCAAAATTTCCAGGGTTAAATAGCAAGACAAGCCTCACTAAACCCTGCCTTTTAACCAGTTTCTTGTTTACATTAAAGTAGTTAGTATCCTAGGGCATCAGGGATTGAACCTATGCGGGCGGGGAAAGATGAGATGCCGCTGAAGCCAGCACACGGAACACAGTCTGGCTGTACAAACGCACATTTTCAACCATTCTGATTCGATACAGAATGATAGCACGATCGCCGCTGTTCACGGTTCACTGCCATATTCCTTAGTGTCTCCATCCAGCCACTTGACGCGTGGTTCGAACCTCAACCACGCAGACGTGAGACACCTACTTTGCCTAAGTTCACTGTACATTTCCTCATTCCACGTCGCCACGTCATCTGTTGAACTCCACATGGCATCTTCCACTCCGTGGAAGTAACCCAAAATAGGACACTTTATAGTAGACGAGTGTTCGCCATACGCAACACGTGACTCAACCAGCGTAGTCTACNTGTTCAACTTCGTCATGGACGAGGTGATGGAAAATGCTTTAGAAGGTCTCCAGGATGTAGGAGTCGAACTGGGAAATGTAGGAAAGCTATGCGACCTAGATTGTGCAGACGACGTCGTGTGCCTGTTTGAGTCTGCGAACCGTGCACAACGGGCACTAGATAGACTATCGAGATCGGTCGCTCGGTTCGTCATGTGCTTTGCACCTTCAAAGTGCAAAGTACTGTTACAGGACTGGACGACAGCAGCGCCGAACGTGATATTGGATGGAGAGGAACTCACGATTGCGAACCGTTTCACCTACCTTGGTAGCTGTGTCCAACGACGATAGCTCGGGATTGGAGGTAAGTATGCGTATATCCAAGGGTCGTGCAGCTTAAGCTGGATTGAAGCACTTGTGGGGTCGGCCTGATATTTCGCTGAAGTTGAAAGGTCGTGTGTACTGTGCTGCGGTGCGCTCAGTTCTGTTGTACGGTTGCGAGACGTGGAGTCTGCTTGTGAGCGATGTTCGTCGGTTGGAGGTTTTCGACAACCGATGTTTACGTGGTATGTCTAGAATTGAATGGAGTGAGCGGGTGAGTAATGTAGAGGTTAGGAATCTGGTATTGGGTGCCACTTCTGAGCTTGTTTCATCGTATGAAACTTAGTAGGCTATGCTGGTTGGGTCACGTGTTGCGTGTGGCGAAGATTCGTCTACCATACCGTGCCTTATTTTGTTTTCCTCCTGAGGAATGGAAGGTGCCATGTGGAGGCCAACAGATAACGTGGCAACGTGGGATGAGAAAATGGACAGCGAAGTTAGATAAAGTAGGTGTCTCACGCCATCGTGGTTGGGGTCCGAAAGACTCGTCGACTTGCTGGCTGGAGACACTGAAGGATATGGCAGTGAACCGTAAACAGTGGCGATCGTGCTGCCATTTTCTATCGAATCAGAGTGATTGAAACACGTGCGTTTGTACAGTTAGACTGTGTTTCGTGTGTTGGCTGCAGCAGCATCTTATCTTTTCCCGCCTGTGTAGGTCCACTCTTTTTATATAAACTTGTAACTCTGGTGAAAGGCAGCGGTCAGTGAGGCCTTGCCCTGCTGTTTAACGCTGAACGATGATGAACAACCGGTGGTCTGTTGATTATCTTATGCGCCCCTTCTGGAGGAAATCTCCGGATCACTTTAACAGGAACAAAATGCAATATCGTTATTTTGTTGGCGGGCCATGCTTGCAATGCCTCAGTGCGGCCAATGTATGAATTTGTGATATTTCATCTTGGGCACTTGACAGGATGACCTTACCACACCTCGATATTGCTGGTACTTGTCCGCAGCTGCTTATTCAGTGATCCTGACTCGCGCTTTTGTTTTCTGTTACATATATCTTGCGTGAATTTAGTGGAAGTTCATGCCTCATCCCCTGTTACTCGCTACATGCCCAAGGGAAGGGGATTCCTAATCTTAATTCGGAAACTTGGAGTGTCGTAGAACCACAGAAGGTCTCAATAGGCCAGGTGTGGTACGGAGCCGAGAGGCAGTGATTTATCGTCTACCACCAACCATTGAAATGATGGATTTTCAATTTTCCGCGATCCAAGGACACGTCAGATAGTGTGTAGCTTTACAGCGATCACATATCGGACAGGGTATACTCATTTTACTTTACTCTGCCCTTTTTGTAATAAACAATAAATTTAAGTGCAGATCGTTGCAACTCCAGTTGTGCAGGAAACTGGTTTGATTCACTCGTGGCTCTTCACAAGCACCAAACAGTGTGCACAAACAGCTTGGATACAGTACCTACGAGAATAATTCCTGTTTGACTTCCCCAACAAGATCTGTCGAATTTTCTATGAATTAATACAATCGCGGGTTCATACCAGTCCCTAAGTATTGCTTTCTTGCAAATTGATCGCAAGAGCTTTATTCCATTTACTGTTGAGACCTCATCACACTCCTTGAAAAAGGACGAGATGGATCAACTCTTGCTTCCTTATGCCCTTTAAAGAAACGTATCTCCTTGATTACTTCTATTCTTGTGGGCGATTAGTAACAAATCAAGTTATGTAGTGCTCTTAAGCTCAACGAATACTTGCGCTGAATACCAGCACACATCACTGATACTGTTGTTTTACAGGCCTGAATAGAAAGTCTATTGTAACAGTTGGGCTGTGCCCAAAGCCCTAGAAGACGCCTCTGAATGAAGCACTGTGCTATCGAATTCATCGGTCGCCTCATACCTGGTTCCCGTGGACCGGTACTTCTATTTTGTCGGTAAAGATTGCGTCTGTTGCTGGTTTCGCTACGCTTCCCTGTCCAGCATTGCTGTTAGTCATTTCTCAGGCTCCTGATCAGCTGACTAGGACTTGCTCACTTCATTTTGTGGCGATAAAATGGTCATATGTATGAGTGTCTACCGTAATAATTTAAGTTGAATTTATCCATTGTTTCTTAGGCCCACATAACCTAGAGTTCTGCTCATTGTCTACAACTGTGTGGACAACATCTTTGAACTGCTCGGATCCTGGATGTTTAATTTCACGAGTTGAAGGCTCCAAACCGAGCTCAGATTGGTGTTTATTGTCTAGAAGCAAACACTCCGAGGTCGAATTTTGATGTGATTTCTGTTCATTCCATTACTGAACATGCGATAAGTCGTTCTGTTTGTTGGTCCCCATGTATCCACACTTGCCACTCCTGCCACGCGCGAAATTATTTTCCATTTCATACCGGATGCTTTTTCAGACCCATCTATGTTGTTTTGTGTAATGCTCAAATCTATCCGGCAGTTGAATGCCAAAGTCATTGGTAATTAGGAAATTCGTCAACCGCTGTTTTTCTTCGTGATCGGGTTCAACGAAAAACCTTTCAGTTAATCAATGATCCTCTCCTGACCTTCAGTTTAGGTTTATTTGCCCACCCTGCTTCATGATCTTCCTGCGTTTGCTATTTTTACTTCCGTTCTTAAGGGCTTATCTGAGAAATTTCTCTCCTCATGACTCGTTCTTGTATGCAAGCTAGAAGTCGCGCTTAACAAATCTCCGTTTCCCAAATGTTGAATTTCTTTATTTAATTCTCTATATTCCAGAATTCAAAGCTTGAGATCGCTCTCAGTCCTTCATTTCAAACGTTCCACACCTGTTTTTAAAAGCAGAATCAACAAAATGAAACTTGAATGATTTGCGCACGTATCCTCTTTTGATTATGGGTAAATCCCTTTTACTGTAAATCAGTGCACATAATAAAAAACAGCATTGGGGCCGATTGGTATTGCGGCCACTTAGTTTGGCAACACTGAATCCTCGTTTCCCATCTGAATTAAAAATTAACTTTGTGATTTCGTTAGGGGGTATTAACAGTTCGTCAATGAAATCGAGTAGTATAGTTAACACGAACAGGATTTCCCAGGCCAGTTTCATTTTAAAATTTCACTCTGGTGGTTTTATTTGTGCGACTTTTCAGGTGGAACATCTACTTGGAACACGGTGATCGCGCAGAAATATGAGATTGACAGACGTTCTGTGCATTCGAAAAATTGTCCTTTCCCCTCAAACTGACTCTTGGTTCAGACGAAATCAGCTTATGAAGTTCGCTTTCGTAAGTGTCTGAAACTTAATTTTCTATTGTTGTAGGCTTATCAGGGTCGTTCTTCTCGGTGTCACAAACTTGGTATCAATCGTGTCTTTAAAGCACTACAGTATGTGCGCGCATTACGCGATGTTCGAAAACAGGAGCAGTCCCGCTTATGGACTGAGCGTTTGCAAATTGCCAGTGAACAGTGTGGTCTCCCGGGTGCAGATGTATTGTGTGAGGGTCTGGGCCAGTGTAATATTGCACTGAACAAGAACATGCTACAAATCCTTGCTATTTATGAACCGAGAACATTTGCTGTACGTATGCATTATAGCAGTTGATAGCTTTGGTTGTAGGCGTTAGCGGACATTGCAAAGCAGTATCACCTGGACAAGGGCTTGGAGTTGCCCAATCCCCAAACAATCAGCAAGGTCATTACCCGTGGAATGCTTGACTCACCCATCGTGCCGGGCAACAAACATTTATATGACTAGTGTATATAATTGATTCATACAAAATAAATTCAGTACTACAACCACTGCATCTCCCCTCTACGAGAATGTTTAGATGAGTTCTTTACTTGATTAACTGAAACCAGGTTTTCTTTGTTCACCCAAAACTTATGCCTGCTTGTTCTTCTGCACGTTGGTTGCTATTTTTGATGATTGTATTTATCCGTAGCTGTCGCAAGGGGACTGCACATTGAAGTAAAGGTTTGCGTGTCTCCATAACCCAACGAGCTATACAAGATGGCTTATCCCAGGCCGAAAATCTAACCATGCCTGAAAGGTCAATGGATAGAGAGTCCTGACGAAATAGGCTCCTTGTCCTCCAAGTCGGGGGTTGGTCTGAGTTAGCATCTCAGTCGGAAAAACGAGTGAAAGACTAATTGATCCAAGTAGATGGGCTCCCACTCAGCTATTCACCGCTGCCTTGCGGTCAGGTTCTTGTCAGAACCAAAGGCTTTGGTTGAGAACCCTACTCGTTGTTCTCCTTAGAGGCTGGACTCTCTAGCAGTACCCGTCCATCAATCCCCATGAGTTACACGTCTACAAATAATTCCATACTGCATCGGTCGTCGCGCAGGATAATCAGGACCGCGCTGCCCATTGCATCGAGTACAGGTGGGGTGAGTAGTGATAAGTATGCTACTGCTCAGAGTTCCCTCTTTTATTCAACCTGTCTCTTCTGTCTCCAACCCAATCTGTTTGCTCCTTCTGCCTGCCCATAGCGTCCCCACTGATAACACGCCCGGTACTCGCGGCGGTTCATTGCCAAATAGCGTGGTAGGTGGTTTTCAGTCTGTTAGCTCACATTTTCTCAAGCCTCGTCAGCTTCTGAATCTCGGTTCCTTCAACGTGCGCACTTTAATGCAGGCTGACCAACAGGCGTGTTTGGCTCTGACAGTGGACTCACTTTCGATTGAAGTCTGCTGTGTCATTGAAGTAAGAATTCCGGACGTTATTTGAATGGTCACTTCATTTTATTTTGTTTTATTCCCCCTGATTAGCTACTCGATGGCATTGGAGATATTGCGTGAAAGGTGAGCATTGGGGGTGATAATGAAGAGAAAAATTCTAGGCAGATTTCGGCAAGTGAACGGAGGAGGAGGAAAAAGCAGAGAGCAGTAGTATTCAAAAGCATGAAGACGAAGCTATTGAAAAAAAGTGGAGCTCACAGACTGAAAATTGACTACAGCTATTTGGCAAATGAAACAATAACAGGGGATTCAAGGAAAGCAATAGCTATCGTATGACGATCGTCAGAGTAACCAGAGGTGGTGTTACTCAGTGGCTGAGTGAAGCTTATAGGAGCAAAGAGTTCGCATATAGGAAAGGGCGCGAGCTCAGATTGGAGATTTGGAGAGCTCAGAAGAAGCAGGTTGAATACAGAGGAACGTCTGAGCAGTAGCAATACTTATACTACTCCCCACCTGACTACGATGCAATGGGCAGCGCGGTCCTGATTATCCTGCGAACGACGATGCAGTATGGAATATATTTGTAGACCGTGTAACTCATGGGGATTGAATGGACGGGTAACTGACTAGAGAGTCACCTCACTAAGGAGAAAACCGAGTAAGGGTTCTGCAACCAAAGCCTTTGTTTCTGAAAGAAACTGACGCAAGAGCAGCGGTGATAGTTTTGAGTGGGTCAAGCCCATCTACTGGATCAATTAGTCTTTCCCGTTTTTCCGACTGAAGATCTTAACATCAGACCAACCCACGACTGGAGAGACAAGGAGTATTTCGTCAGGACTACTATATCCCATTGACGTTTCAGGCATGAATGGGATCTTCGGAGTTGAGGATAAGCTTATCCTTGTAACTCAGCATCATTGGATAGAGGAGGAAGGATCAAGTCCGTCACCGTCAAGTTGTGTAGTCTCAGTTTTGTGACAAGGAGTTGGTTGTTGTCAGCGAAGTGACCACACTAAAGTCATATGGCAGCAGTGGGACCATCGCCACATTCGCATCAGCTACAGATGGCGAGGCTGTCTGCAAGATCGCCGGTTGATATGGACCTACAACGCCCCGAAGTACCGATCACGCATTGGTA
>LUCM01002393.1:6821-77590 GCA_008360955.1 Fasciolopsis buskii | reverse complement strand
GTACGCACAAAGCTTTGACTGGTGCTCAAAACACATTGTGCAACGGCGGTTAGATTATGACAAGCTGTCTGACCTGACTCGCTTACCAATTTTTCGAAACACACTGGCTGAAATGATAGAACTACCCACAACTGAAAACACCAATGAGCACTGGTTGCTTATCAAGAATGACTTCCATTCCACTGTCTTAGCGAGTTATGACCTGACCCGTCCCGCTGTGACATCCTCGATTTCTGCTGAATCTTTGCGCCTTTATCATCACCATCAAAATCGTCGTCGTCGTCCAGCGTTAAACAGCAAGAAAAGCATCACTAACCGCTGCCTTTCCCCCAAAGTTACATACGTCCATAAAAAGATTGAATATCCAAGGGCAACAGCGAGTGGACCGACACAGGTGCCGAAAGATAAGACGCTGCTGTCGCCAACATATGGAACACAGTCTGGCTGTACAAACGCACATTTCCAATCATTATGATTCCATACAGAATGATAACACGATCGCCACTGTTCACGGTTCACTGCCATATCCTTCAATTTCTCCAGACAGCTAGTTGACGAGTCTTTCGGACACCAACCACGCAGACGTCAGACACCTACTTTACTCATGGTCGCTGTACATTTCCTCATTCTAGTATGCCACGTTATCTGTTGAACTCCACATGGCATCTTCCACTCCGTGGAAGTAACCCAAAATAGGACACTTTATAGTAGACGAGTGTTCGCCATACGCAACACGTGACTCAACCAGCGTAGTCTACAAAGTTTCATACGCTGAAACAAGCTATCCTCAGAAGTGGCACCCAATATCAGATTGCTCACCTCTACATTACTCACCCGGTCAATCTATTGAATCCTAGACATACTACGTAAACATCGGTGGTCGAAGACCTCCAACCGACGAACATCTCCCACACGCAAACTCCATGTCTCGCAACCGTACAACAGAACTGGGCGCACTGTGGCACAGTACACACGGCCTTTTGACTTTAGTGAAATATCAGGCCGACGCCACAAGTGTTTCAGTTCATCGTAAGCTGCTCGAGCCGTCGGTATACTTATGTTTGCCTCTACTGGCGCGCTATCATCATTCGACACGCACCTACCAAGGTAGGTGAAACGGACCACAATCCTTTGATCCCACCCGCCCAGTTTGAAGGTCGGCGCTGCTGTCATCCAGTCCTGTAGCAGCGTTTTGCACTTTGAAGGTGGAAATCGCACTCCATACCGAGCAACCGACCTCGAGAGTCTATCTAGCATGCGTTGTGCATGGTTCGCAAATTCGAACAGGCACAACGTCATCTACGTAATCTAGATCACGCAGCTTCTTGCCGGTTCTGAGTTCGACGCATACATCGTGGAGACCTCCTAAAACAATCTTCCATGACCTCATTCTTGACAAATTTGAACAGGAATGGCGATGTTGGACACCTTTTTCCGTTGCTTCTAATCGTTTCGAATGAACTTGATACTTCATCGTGTACTCCCATGCGACCATAGGAATCCGATTATAATGCTCGCAACAAGTTCATGAATTTCGATGGCAGTTTTTCCGGTAGAGACCACTGAATAGCGGTGTTTGATCCACTGGGTCGAACGCGCCTTTCAAGTCGAAAAAAACTACGATCATATGGCGTTTGATGTGGTTTACGCGTTTTGGGTAACTGGGGGAGAGTGAATATCAGGTCGATGCAACCTCGACCTGGACGAAATCCAGCCTGTTGTTTACGGATGTTTTTCTCGCGGATTGGTATCAAACGACGAAGCATTGTCGAAGCGAAGGCATTTGTAACTATAGAAATTAAATTCATATGTTTACAATGCTTTTACAATTTTCTTTGAGGGGTTTTGTCGGTGGCTCAGCAGTTATCTGTACGTTACTGGTTCTTGTTGTTGTCTTTAGAGTATGCACTGTGTGATTTAGTTCAGCCGGTTGGAACATGCTTTGAGCATGCTCACGTGTCACCAGTTTTGCTGCGCGCTGTTGTTCGAGGCAGGTAATGTTTGGAAAATGGCCCGGGTTTGGCCAGTCGATGATATGGATAAGAATTATGAGTACTTTAACCAATGGATTTGCTCCTGCATTTGCAGTCAAACTGCTGGATTGGATTCCACGAGATCCCCAGAAGCAGTGATTGGAGACGGTGGTTGATGTGACTCAGTGCCACAGCCAATGGCGCTCTTGTATTGGAGTCCTTTTTCTTCTGTGTAGCTATTGAACTTACGATTTTGCAATCGATTTATCATTGTTCTCCATTCTTTTTTCTGTTTGAGCAGATGATGCTATGAGGTGGTGACGACAACTAGAGCAGGTTGGTTCAAGGCTAATGGTTGTTTAAATTGAATTTATGTATATATATATGTATATATAATGTTCTCGCCTGAATCTAGTTTGTCTGACAGGATAATGAATTCAAGGAAATTCATTTTTGTATTCACTACTGTGATCGCTCGTTTTGCTATGTGGTTTAGGCACTGCGAGCTCTGTAGAACGACGGCGCTGGGAGCGCGAAATGTGACCACAGGGTATCTTAATTCTCTAGGAAGCAACTATCTGGGACAAACCGATCAACTGAGTAGAAAGCCGACCGGATATCCCTAAAGACAATAATCTCGGTCCTTTGTTAGACGTGATGATAGTCCAGTAGCTGTGTGAAATCCAGTCTGTTTTTCGCTGGATGAAATTTCACTTGTTCTAGAGAGTTTATGAAATAAAACGCAACTGTCTTTATTACTTTCATTCAGCAATAATTCCTTTTTACGGTGTTCCTGTTTTCAGTCCAAGTAATTTGATTGAAACTTGGTAATTCTGATAAAACGTAAAATCATTGTATCAAGTGTATTTTCCTGATTGACGGAATTCATTCAGTTGTGAAGACTTCTTTTCGTGAAACATTCATTTGCGCATGATGTCCATCAGTGGAATCTCCTCGACCCGTTTGTTTTAATATTGTTCCTCAGAAGAGATCATGTATCCCGTTTCACGCTGCAGCTGAAACCGAACTAGTGGTCAGGTCGACTGTTCAGGCGACAATTTCGCACTCGTTCTCCAATCCATGATATCTTCGCATTGTCTACTCTTTTATATGGATAACAACGTCCATTTCTTCTTGCTGTTGAAATAGTCGCATGAAATGGCTGAGTGCAAAATCTCTATTGCTTAGTTTTGATTAAAATTAAATTATAATCGGGAATGAAAAATGACCCTGCGGCAAATAAATCGGACGACTGGGACACTGACGTTCCTTAGGACAACGAGGCAGTCATCTTCACACGTTTTGGGCTGTTCGGTAGCATTTCTCTGCAGAAACGTTTTATGGCATCTGGCGCTCATTTGTTGTGCCCGTTTTCCCTGTTGAATTTCGAAAAAAGAACAACTGCACACCAGATTCTTAGAACTCCGTGTGTAATGGTACCCAAACTAACCCCATGAAATATTTCGAAAACATTAAAAATTACGGGTTTTTGACGGCAATTTCCAGGTTTGTAAAAATGCAAACGATTTCTTGTTTGATTCTGTACTGTAATGCAGAGCTAACCGAGACACACTCGCAGCGTGATCTCGACGTTGTGGTGCAGTCCGTACTCAGATCAAAATGGGCTCACCGCCAACGTAGCTTATCGTCCCAGCATATGCAGATCCGAAGCCAGGTGATCAATGCAAAACTATCCTGAGTAGCTTGCAATTGGTAAGACATAAGTAAAGTACGCGCACAAATAACATAATAAATTCTACATTTGTTTCATATAGAGTAAAATAACGAGTGGTTTTTTTGTCCGTCCTTTCGTCTGCGGTTGAGCTTCGTCGTAATACAAAACATTGAATAGTTGCTGAATTTCGCATTCGAACAGATAGTTAATGGTTTAAAAAATTGCCGTTTGTACATATTATTGTATGATTCATTTGACTCGTCTTTCGTGCAGTTATTTCACACAAATGCAGGGAAGTCTTGGTAAAAGATTGATGCTTTCACGCATTTTTTATGCGGAATCAGGATACCGCTTACGGTAGTTTCTAGGACAGTAAAACACCTTGGCCGTTGAATCGCATCAGCATCTTAGTGGCTATATAAACAGGATTCCTTAAGAAATAGTTTTATGTAAACATGTTTTTTTTGCCTGAGTCTCGCTGCAATTATTGCGTGACGAGCACGGGTGGTCGTTTATATATTTAGACTACTAATAGGTACACTTGAACGGTACACGTATCGGTTTCAATTAGTTTCAGGAATGAAAGAAACGGGGCGGGTTATGAAACACTTAAACAAACTTGGGGCTTATAGGTGAGATATTTCCGAACCGAATTCAGCAGAACTACGAGAAAAATAAAGATACGCAAATAGTGATTGTTTGAAACTTCTTAAAGAGAAAAGTAAGACGTTCCAAGTTGTCGTTTGGTCGTCTTGCTAGGGACGAGACAGCTCTTATGCTTTAGAGGTTTGATATACCTAATGGCGACAACATGTCTGATATTCACAAAACAATTCATACTAGGTAGGTTACCACTTCCGTTTCCTGGTGGTCTTTTGATTGTCTCGTAATTCATTTATTCTTTGGCCTGCATGCAACGTTCGGGTTAAATTGCTCCATTGCTCTAGGGTGCGGGATACGAAACAAAGTCGGATTTCCGTTCCGACGTGTATTGTGAATTGCATCACTATTCTAATGAAAGACATCCTGTTACTGATTGGTAGACATTCCCCATACGACCATTTTAATAATATCCGAAAATGCTTGTCATAATCCACACGGAACCGATGTGATTGCAAAAACGTAACTAATCTAGACAACCTGTTGTTTTTGTCCTCTGGTTTAAATTTATCTTCAGTTATTGTTTGCTTTTTGTAAAAGCGCTGCATTATTTTGGGGTTGGTTGTTTTTCTAGTCCCCTATTTGAACATGCTTTGTTGACGACCTGGTTTTTTTATGGATTAATTTCCATTTGCATAACCCTGGCATCATGTCTTTCGTTATTTTAGCGTATCATCATCATGCTATGTTGCAACAAGAGTCACTGATACCATCGCTTACTGACAGTGACGACGAGGATGATGGTTCGCACTCGACGACAAAGGTTGAAATGAAAGCGTCCGAAGATTACACTACAACACTAGTCGATCAGCCGAAATTCTCTACGTCAGATCACGTGCGAATTGCATGGAATCAGCTGAAATTCGGGTGGGATCTTCGTTTGTGGCCTCAGTTTTCTAAAGATGCTCCTGTAGTTTTTCTCGGTTGTTGGTATTCTCCCACTGACGGTGAGTGATTCACAGTTTGTCTCTGTGTTGGCTAATTGCACTAAACAAAGTAATGCATGATGTTACGGCCAGTTTATATTAAGTCAGAATGTACGGAGTTGGATATCCGTGGTTATCAAGCTTTCGTTTGCAGTATTTAACGCCGCGCAATCGATGGACTTGCAAACTTTTGTGGTGATTTTGTTGTTGGGCCTATAATACCAAGTGATTGGAAGTAAAATCGTATTCTATTGTATTGTGGACTTCTGTAAGTTAATAAACTTGCATTTCAGGTAGTACACCTCATCGACCAATTTCGAAACGAATGTAAGAGGCAACGAGTAAAACATCGTTTGTCGAATGTAATCGAACAACGTTATCATCAATGGTAATAATGTTAGGCCCAGGGTGCTTAAGTTCAGCAGTCAACCCCGCGGATAAATGTTCACTAAACAGATTACACTATTTCGGGTGTGTTGCATGTGCTCACAGTTTAGTTCCTTCTATATACCCCTGGTCACAAAGACCTAGTACCGTTTGAGGGGTGGACCAAAACGGTCGACTCACGACATGACAAATTTGAAGCCTAAAATCAGTTTGTCGATTATTGTGATCTGCCCTCGTGAATCCAGATCGTGCTTTCCTCCGTATTCGCTCTTGTTCGCGCTTAGTCTATAGCTGTATCAATACAACAAACCACCCGGCACGCACAGGTATTTTTAGACGTGGGTTCTAGTCGGAGTGTTCCATGCGGATATCCGCACAACCGAATGTTAGGCCATAAAAAACGTCGAGAGAAGATCAGAGAAGTTACAAGCATAGCGAAAAGTGGCATACAAGATTGTCAGTTGCGCCTTAGAAACGATATGTACATCTTCCACCTCATTTCCTCGGACAGGTGCTCTCGGGGCGGTGCATTCAAATGCCATGAGATACACAAACTCTTGGAAATTCACGGGATCAGGAGCTTATGTAGTGATCACAAGCATTAGTGGATGCAGGGAACTGAGGGGAAATCAACAAGGCTGTTGCAATCATTGATCATATCCGGGATTCACACTAGTCGATTAGAAATACTGCTCGTGCATTTGCAGTTAAACTGCTGGATTGGGTTCCACGAGATCCCCAGAAGCAGTGATTGCAGACGGTGGTTGATGTGACTCAGTGTCACAGCCAATGGCGCTCTTGCATTGGAGATCTTTTTTCTTCTGTATAGCTGTTGAACTTACGATTTTGCAGTCGATTTATCATTGTTCTTCATTCTTTTTTCTGTTTGAGCAGATGATGCTGTGAAGTGGTGACGACAACTAAAGCAGGTTAGTGTAAGGCTAATGGTTGTCCAAGCCGAACTGATCTGCATTTCTTACCCTGTCTGCTGTTTTCCCTATGATGCTGCCCTTCACTGCTCTCTTTCCTACTCAGTTGTTTGTCAAACCTTCACCCACATCGATCGTGAACCCACGGTTTTTGACGCATCGCTTGCTACTGATCCCGGCCGAATCTTTAGAGCTCTATGAATTATGCTGTTTCAATTCCTCCGGGATTCCTTTCCTTTCTGTTTCACTTGGACGCCTATCCCATCTTCCGTTCATTCCAATAAATTTTTTAGTTCTTTGTTTGTCTCCCTGAGCGGCAACACTTGCCTGTCGTGCTGCGCACAAGGTTGGTTTTTGTTGCGTGCTAGACGCTTATTTTACACACACGCACGCACGCACCTCTTTTTACATGGCTCGGATCCGAGCGATACTTGAATACTACAATCATGGGTGAGGAAGAGCTTCGTCTGCCACTCGTTCTTGTCTTGGTTGGATTCAACGAACACCCATTCGGCTGAATAATGATCCCTCCCTGACTTCCAATCTGCAGTCACTTGCTCATCGCCTGAGCAACTACTTTTCTCTCTGCTTTCTGTGGTAATTATTTTGGTTTCCGTTTTCGAGAGTCGTTTCGGCAGTTCCTTTTTTCATGACTCTGTCTTGTGTTTCTCCTATTCGGGTGGCCAGTCATCCTTATCAAATTTTCCATCTCTAGATGCTGAACTTCTTCGTTTCAGTCATCTTTTATTCCACGCACTGCAAAGCTCTGGCAAACTCTTCTTCTTTGTCTCCTACCAACAACTTTCAACCTTTCGGTTTTTAAAACTAGAATCAACACGCGGCATCTCACTTGGTTGTTCTCCACACACATCCTCCTTTACGGTATATCTGTTGATTATAGAGTTTATCTTTTCTTATCCTAAATTAATTCGAGTAATAAAAACTGTGACTGCAGATTTTATCTTCATACAACAAATTGACTGTAAACAAAAAAAGGTTTTGGCAAAATAGAAAACCAACATTTCACCCGGCCTCGGAAATCAAGCTCAGATGGAAAGAAAGATTAGCAAAATGATGAACCAATGGATAAATCGGGGATAGAGTTTGTGGCACGCTAATCGGATTAGTTTAAAGAGTGAATGATTTTTCAAAAAGATCGGAAGAAAAATGGTTTTAGAAGTATTAAAAGTAGCGTGATGATTGGAACCCCAGGGGAGTGTGTTCAACTTCGGATTTCAGAGTTTCACTTTTGACACAACAGTCTCAATCGATGTTGATGTTTGTATGGCGAGGAACGCGTTAAGACATACCAAAGGACAGTGACAGCACCGATAAAGATCTGGGTTGGGTCTTAGATAGTGGATAGAAATTCATCAGTGAATAAAAGTCATAGAACGGAGACAGGTACTGAACCTTAGGGAACATCTGCATTTACAAATCACTGGGGCAAAGCCTTATCGATTCGGACGAATATGATTTGCTTACTGAGAAAGGTTGTTGTTCATGGTACGAGATGAGAACCTGACTTTGTGTAGTTTCGACAAAAGACCTTGTCAAACTAGGCCCAGCGAGGGCAGATATATTTCTCCATGGTTGCCGAGTGTTTCGGTTCCAGTTTATGCAACCATTAACCTTTTTCCACCGTGCTCTGGTTTTGATTGTTACCTCACATCACCAACTACTCAAAGAGCATACAAAACCAAGAATAGTGGAAGATCGATTGCTGAATACTACGTTGAAAAACTCTATAGAAAACTAAAAAGTTCAAATACACGAACGCCACTGACTGCGACATTGAGCCATGTTATCTGTTGTCCTTAGTCGTCGCTCGAAGGTGATTGCATTGTTATTTTCTATCAAATCGGAATGATTGATGTGTGTTTGTTCCGTGAGTTGGCTACAGTAGCATTCTTACTTTTTTCCGCCTTGCTGTTTAACGCTGAACGATAATGCTGGAAGGGATCTCGTGGACACCAGCTCATTGTCCAACTAGATCTATACGGGTCAGTGTACTGGTCACAGTTTTCATGCTTTTTATGTCATCGACTGGTCACTTCAACTCATTTTCGAACCATTACCTACTTGTGAGAGCAGCGCAAAGTAAAACGAAGTTTCTGTGAGCGTGTACACCCTGCGTTCTAAGCATCTCAATCCATTTGTGTTCAGCGCTTCTTCTAAAGGCTCCATCCTTGGGTTCAGATATCCCACGATTAGTTTCAGCTTTTGCTTCTGACACCTTTTAGGACTTTATTTTTCTTAAACTTCTGTCGTTGTTTTTTTCGTAGCTAATTTTGGCATGCTAATTTCCTTCCCGCGACAAGGTTTCTTCACTCGATTCCCAAAATTTGTTACACTGTCGGGGGATTTTACGGATTTTGTGGATGATTTTTCCAGTCGTCTGTGGTTCACCTATCGGGATAATTTTCAGCCTCTTTGCACTGAATCATTTCCATGCCCGACCGATCCATTGAATCAATCTGATGAGGACTTCCAGTTAGTGATTCCGCCATCGACTCCGACGTGTTCCGACACGGAATTGGGCATCTTAGTGCGGGAAATATCATCCAGTCCCACAGCATCGCCACGTCCGTACCACGATTCAACTGAATCTGACCTTAAATCATCCAGCTGTCAGAAACCTCAGTCCAATCGAGCTATGACACGGACTGCGAACGATCTGATTCGGTCCAACAGTGGAGGTTCTCTGTGGAAGCTGAAACGACTGCACGGGCTGAAACAATTACTTCATTATGAACCGGTCGAGCGTTCGGTTCCACTGTCTTTGCAAACGTCCGATTGTGGTTGGGGTTGCATGATTCGATCTGGTCAGATGTTGTTAGCCCAAGCCCTATGCGTTCATTTGTTAGGACGACATTGGCGGTTGGTACATCGAGGAAGGTGAGTGCGTCGGTTCATTTCTGTTTCAGTAAACAGTGTAAATCAAAATGCTCATCCCAGTGTTATGTCTTCGTGCATGTTAACATAGACGCACCGTCGGACAAAAGCCTTGGAAGCGCTGGAAATTTGGTGAGCCGGTACTTGATGTTGTTGTACAATTGAGATTTAAAAATCAGGTCCTTTCCAAACACCCAGTGATGATATCGGTTTATCCAGCCCAAGTACAGAACACTTAACCAACTGTTTCGCTAACGGAGGAAAAAGGTTTTCAGTCCGAAGACCTTCGATAAGGAGTGGAGCGTGTACGGATTAAAAACAGACTGATGGATTTCTTCTCAGATGCGTCACTGAAAGCGATCATTAATCTGAAATATAATTCGCGATTAACGGTAAGGTGTATGCTACTATTCCATTCAGTGGCACCGAACGGTGGTAATTGCTGGACTACCACTTATTTAAAATCAACGGATGAATCACTCCTTGCTATCTTACGAACAAGTGCTTGTTGAAACCCCGGACTTTGTTTATGAATCCCAACCGTTCTTTTCATTGGCCACTGGTTTTGCTGGCAGTACCTGCCGAGCACTTCAAATGAATAAAAATTTCGGTCGTCGCGCTGCTCATCGTTTCGAGCAAGGAGTGTAATGATACTGATGCAGCCGCGCACAACTCTCGTGCTGAATTAACGCTCCACTGGGTTGTAAGTCACACTTTTCAACCGGAGACTTCGGTTAGGTTTTCCAAGGAAAACAGTTCTCCATTTTGGATAGTCGCCACGTACCACTTGCCCAAATATCTTCAGCATTCTTTTTTGGAAGAATCTTGCCAACGTTCGTTCTTCTGATGTAAAGTGCAGGCTGGTTGCTACGAAAAAATACGGCTCGATGGATTTATTTGATGGTAACATTATTAAAGGGCAGAAAATAATTAGGACACGTTGCCCAAACTCACATGTTCATTTCACGTGGTTGCCTCTGATGTCCACGCGCTCAGCCAGAGGGAAGAACAGGCAGCCTTAGATAAAACTATTGGAACTTTTGGGATAGGTGTATGCTGCGTCTTCGAAACGCGAACACATGATCACTCCTTGTAGTCCAAGCACAACCTCATTTTCCTACTACCATCTTCGCATGTCCAATGATCCATTTTCGAGCTGTCGTGATCACGCTGGTGTTGGGGTCGGTCTGAACGTCCAGGCCGAGAGTGCACTTCTAAATTGGATCCCACTCAACAGCCGTTTACGTGCAGTTCGGTTGGATGACTCTGTACGTGTCAGTAGTAGCCGACTGATGAATTGTTTGTCCATCGTATCTGTATATGCGCCCACTAATTTAAGGTCTTCCGAGGTGAAAGACAAGCCGTAATAGGAGTTAGGTGGATTGCTCCGCATTGTGCGTCCAACGGACGTTGTGATCGTTAGTGGGAATTCTAACGCCCAACTTGGCCACTTAGTGGAGACGGCACGGCACATTGGAGGCCGATTTTCTGCCCGGACGGATTGGATCGACATCAGATATCGTCTCATCCAAGTTTGTTCTAGCCACATTCTACTTCTGGCTAACCAATTTCTTTTCAAGGAAACGACACTGGTTTACCTTGCGCCCTCCTTCGCTTTCACAGCGATGAATTCAGATTGATCACGTTGCAGTCGGTCACCGGTGGCGTAAATCAGTCGTGGGTTGGCGGTCACTGATCAGCACCTGTGGACGTAGATAATGCTTTGATCCATGTTCGCTTTTGTTTGCATATAGTTTGTGGTCAC
Organism: Fasciolopsis buskii; assembly: GCA_008360955.1. Classification (NCBI taxonomy): domain Eukaryota; kingdom Metazoa; phylum Platyhelminthes; class Trematoda; order Plagiorchiida; family Fasciolidae; genus Fasciolopsis; species Fasciolopsis buskii. Next base: position 66,380 of record LUCM01002393.1, on the reverse strand, counting down.
ACCAGCACGAAAACCAGTTGTCTTGCACAGCTGATTCTAAGCATTAATCGCTGACTTCAATTCCAGTCGGAGCTATCAAGGCGGTTGTCGTCTTAGCAAAATGCGTGGGAACCGAGCGAACACTGAGAGCAGATCAAAAAAGTCATACACTAGCTGGTAAATGCTACATAGGACTTCGTGAGTTATAAACGCCTGAGACGTCAAATGATCAAGAGCCTGATAAATGACCGGGTGGAATGGTGGATGGAGGAGTTTAAAGGAAATGAAAAGGTTGCAGCTATCGAAGGTAGTAACGACTTCTACCGACTGATCGGGAATAGTAGTCCAAGGAGGCCAATTATAAGTGAAGCTATCGAAGAATCTGACGGTCCACTAATTCAGTTCCAAGACCGTTGGCTAGAGCTTTAGACGGAACAATTGAATGAGTAGTTTTCAGTTGGACCTAGGGGCTATGAGGCATGCTTTTCCCACTACACTCATGCTCTACGTATGTTATGAAAAATTAAAGGATAGTGGCCAAATGGTAAAATCGGAGTTAACTAAACTCCTGGGATTAATATGGGAAAGAGAATGGATTCTTAAAAACTGATGTGAATGGCCGATTGTACCGATTTATGAAAAACCGGATAGATCCTCATAGGAAAACCTAGTAAGTATTGCATCCAAACTGCTCGCGATGATTACCCGTCGCCAATTATCGGCCACTAGGGGAAGATGTATACGGGAGAATCAGGCGTTTTTCCTCCCCGGTCGAGGCTACGTTGGCCAAATCCTAATTCTGCGAGCGACGGTTTGTCCTCCGTTTTCGGGAAGTGGCACCAGACTGAATTTTTCGTGCGATTTTTCGAAGCTGCCTCTCACTGAAGGCTGTGCCACTGAAATCCATTTCACCCATTCAGTCTTCTTGTACGAACAGTCGAAAGACAATTCGCAGTTGCGGTGACCTTTCATCTGAGTTCACCATCATCATGGTTGTCCTTTTTCATCATTTCTTTTTAATTTCGGGATTGAGATGGTTGTGAAGGAAGCTCGATTCTCATATGAAAATAGTGGCATTGACACTTGCTCAGATTCAGAACCTGACATTTGAGCCGCGAGGCTGAAAATTATTTACGTTATTATTTGACAAATGTCCGGCATTTTATCAGTAACGCATTATGGGTAAGGAAGGGTGGGGCATACAAATGATTCGGAACAAGATACTGGTTGAATTTTAGACTAGTAGCTTTGAACGGCATCCCACTCATCACTTCCCATTATGCTAGATATAGTGTGCCCAGTCCTTCCTTGATTATCTCGCACGACAACCGCTGAAGTGCGGAATTCTTGTTATTTGTGTAACGAACCGATGAACACCTACTGCTGGGGAGTCCAGCCACTAAGAAGGAGAACGTTCAGGTTTCCCGATCAAATCAGTTGCTTCTAACAAAATCTTGTGCACAAGAGGGCTCGTAGTGACTGAGTTGAAGCCCATCTGCTTGGATCATTTACCGTTACAGTCATTTTAACTACTTTCGCCAGCACAAGCTGCTCGTCTACTGGAGGACCAGGAAACTACTCCGTCAGACCACTCATGGAATCCGTGATTTGAGATAATCCATCCTATGTAGGTTGCTGGGTTTTAAATGCACGCAAGCCGTTACACCACATCATCGTGTGACCTCGTTGTGACGGCTGAATACACTATATTCGGTGAGATCTTGTAAAGTGCCAAGTATCTCACTCGCAAAATCTAAAACGTGGCTTGTCTTATCTACAAGCAGACTGAGGTACCCTATACAGACCACGAGAAGCCACAACGAATGTCGTCATCCAGATATCCTAATGAAGACTTCCCTCTTGTTTCCGCACAGTTCATGAAACTGAGAGGAACGGAAGGTGAGATGCTGGTTTATCCTTCTCTTTTATGCCAACAAAACGGGAGGTCAGTGTTGTATAATCGATTGCAGTGATTTTTGTGGTCGAGTTATACCAGATTAAGATTGTCGTTGTGACGTCATTTTGGGTTGTACTAAGCGATTGGTCAATCTTTGTATTCGTATACCTGCCTAGTAATCTGCTTAAGCCGTCTCACCCTTGGGCTTCCGTTTGCTATTGTACGGCTTGCTTAGTGTTCCTTAAGTACATGTTTCCTTGGTACTACTACATTGTCGAATAGAATATCTCGCCATTCTGTGTGGTCTAATTACACGTAGAATAACAACAATATCGAGGAGCAGCTCATGTTTGAAGTGTGTGGCGGAAGAACTCTCAATGTGTTGCACTATCGATACACGACATGTACACATCTGCATCGTGCATGCCGGCAAATCACCATTCCCGATTAACCTTATGTCTCTGTCAGTTGTATAATTGTAAAATTTCTGGCTTTTCAGTCACCATTTCTCTCGTTGTCAGTATGCGAGCTAAATTTGATAAAACGAAGTCTCGTAAAATAATACACTGAAATATGGAACCTATTTTTTGTGATCGCAGCAAGTTAAGTTAGAGCGCAGTGTTTGGGTTTTGTTTGAATTTATGTCAAACCTAACACGCGGTTAAATATTTGCCACCAAGCGAACTGATTTCCGGAAGAGAAATGCGTCAGATGACCATAGTACTATGCTATAGAATTTTAATTTCTTTTTTTGTATTAATAGAGAATACTAACTACAAAGAGCGAACAAACTTTACATAATAATGTGTACAAAAATACTGGCTCTCTGTGCAGTCGTTAGTGTCTCATAGTAGAGCGGAAGCAACGAAAAACAGAGCAAAACTTACTGTTGTAAAAGCTTAGCAAAAGTGAACTGCTGCTGTTGTATTTACCTATATTCCGGTCAAAGATTGTCACGTGTTTTCGTCGGTAGCATTCCTTAATCCTAAGGGGTTTGCCTTTTTAGTGTTATGCATGATCTTAAATGAATTTTTGGGTTTGATGGTATTTCGCTGATTCAGCTGCTATGCATTTATTGACGTTTTCTTTTGAGAACTGGCGGTTCATTCCTTTTGAACCCATGCGAGAATATATTCAGTAATATTGGGTTTTGTCCATGTAAGCAGCTGATAGTTTGCAGATGAACTGTGACACACTGTACGTCTCGGTGATGGCACTTTTGATATCTAATAATGCAGTAGTTCCAAAAACATAGATCGATGCAACTCCGGATATTTTAGTACAGATGTAACCAGTATGAATTGATTAGGTTGAAATCAATAAATATCGCAAACTGAACTACGGTTATTGGTTTGATTTTATTCCGGTCCTCCCCTCGTTCAATGCAGCCCCGAAGGACTGTCTGATACACGGGTGCATCGGCAAATACTTCGCTGGTTCCATGATTCTTGGTCTAATACAGCTCCGTTTTCATTACATCGTTTATTGCGAGCTAGCCAGCAACCGGTGGGGTCGTGGTTCGGGCCCACCACCATTTGCACAGCTCTTTTACGGACTCTGGCTGAGGCTGCTAAAGGTTATGATGACCTGTCTCGGTTGGAGATCTATTTAGCACGTGACCGGGTGATCTACCGCGACGTGAGTAATGCCGCGCTCTTCCTTGTATATTTGTGTACTATATTTTTGCTACTCATAACGGGTCATGAGTTCCCTAATATGATATGACCAGTTGTGCATCATTCAGTACTCTACATCAATTGTTAAATCAAGCAATTAACAGAAGTTATTCAGTCAAAACAAGCAGCTAGTCACTTGCACGCAATTAATGTGAAAGCGAATTACGACAATGGGACGGGACTGGTCAAGCATATTGGGAAGTTGATCCGGACATGTCTTGACCAGTGTCAACGTCATCCCAGTGCGGTTGAGGCCGATCGACTATTTTTTCCATTTATTTATTCTTAGGAGTCTGAATCATTCGTCTCAATTTCCTGTACCCAACAAGAAGAATTAGAGTTGTCGAATTATTTCGTCCCTATCTCTACCGGTGTCTGCTGTAAAGTATACGATCACATTTTCAGTCCTGTTTATTTGGAGACGGTAACCTGGGGTTCCGCCTCCGTCAGTTTGTCAAATCCAGGTTGACGCAAGTGACCTTTTGTCTGCACGGGGAATGAATTCATCCGTTAAAGACAAACGTTAAGAAGCTGTGATCACGTTGATGTAGAGTTTCTGTAGCATTTTTTCTCGATGTTGAAAATCTGTGTTGATCCTAGCTCCGGTCGTTGGTTTTCGAGAGGTTCTAAATTGCTGAGTTTGGCTTTCCCGGGGGAAAGCTAAGGCAAATCAATCCCCAGCATGCTCTTCACAAGAATATCCAACGCATAGCCATTTTTTCCGGTTACAAATCAAAAATGGTGGTCATCATGGACAAGACCGGCTGCGTTGAGAACTCAAAACAACTAATTAAGGACCCCATCACCTGACGCAACTGCAAAACTGGATAGGAAATTTAACAAAACCCTGAAGAAGTTACCGGACATACAAATGATTACCAAAGAAAAACGCTGAAGGATGAGGACTGAGGCTTCAAACCTTGCATAATTCTACGGACTGCCGAAGGTACACAAAAAAGGCATCCCATTCAGACCATTTGCCTCTTTGGTTAGAACTTTAGTGTACAAACTGGCAAAAGAGTTATGGAGACTTATAAAACCACTGGTGTACTCATCAGATTATTCCGCGATCAACACCCGCAGTTCTTGGGAAAACTGACACACGCAACTGAGGTGATTTTGTTTGGCGCCCCCGCCGTGTTGTTTACGTTTTCTCCCCTTTTTATCGTTCAGGAAAAGGGCCGCGGCCATCAGGAGGGCTGCCAATTGGGAAAGTTGAGCCCGCGACTTTCATGTCCCAAAGCCACAACTTCATCCGCTAGACCATCGCCGGATCTTGCAGCGAGGATTTCTGAAAAAAATACTACCTTCACAATCCATTGAAAACAAATGGTTTACGACCTAATATATTTGTGGCTCTACATGGGTTTCGAATCCGATAGTGTGACGTGTACGAACAAATCAAAGGAACACCGACAGTTTCACCCATTCCCGTGTTTCTCGCTGAAGTCGTAATGTAGGCCCTGGAAAAGCTTGTACTAGTATGAATTCGGCCAAAACTATCAAATACGTTGATGACATATGGATTTTTAGCAAATGTTCATTTATCGAAGAGATACAAAATAATTGATTGGCAACATTTGAAAAGCCATCAAATTCACTACGGAATCGGAAGATGATGTGTTCATAAAAATAAACTCCACTGGTACATTGAAAACACACGGACCGAATACTAGGCTTTCACGCCAATCACCGCAAAAAGTCCAATTAGATAACAGAGCCGAAAATCAAATCATGCAGACCCACAGTAATTAATTGGAGTTATTTATGCGGGAACATCAGTGGAACCACATCACCAAGTGTTCACGTATTCAAAATGGGATCGACGATTCACGCAGCGGAAGGAATCAATCCACCCAAACCAAAAGTCATTCTTCTAAGGTCATATGTCAAGTCAGGGGATGCCAAGTAATAAAACAAATATTTCCTGCTCCATTTTTACGGAATTCCAAATCTCCTCTTGTCAGATAACACTCGCCAATTCTCCAAACACACTTCCCATCCCTTTGTTCCCAAAGCACATGTCTCTGCTGTTGAGTATCGTCGTTCTTCTGTCTCGAAATCTCCTCTTCAGAGTGACGATCCTATCTCTAGATCGTTATCGTCCTTTCTCGATACCTCAATTTAAGATAGCCGTAGTCCAACGGCAAACGGAGATTCTTATCCATTAATTTGACTCATATTTGAGAAAAAAAACAAGTTGGTGAAAAAACTCGTTTTCAGTGATTCGTACTCATGCCATTACATCATTATACATTCGGGAAACATTCTCTTTAGGAGGGATTGAATTAATCTGATAAAAATAAGGGTGGGGCAGGGATTTTAATGTTATATACATAACATGAATACACAAGGACGTGTTGTGTGAATTGTTTTGTTGTCTAGGTTTTGCATTGGGACGGAGGGTGGGTCAAGGGAGTTGAAGCGCAACCACAAGTTGTTTTTGAGAGCACAGTGGAGGATTGTGAAAATGGATTGCGACAGCTTCCGCAGTGTTCAAGAGACGACACTTTGCCACCCTAGATTGCAGAGCTCACTTCTTATACAGGGTCCGGAAAGCTTGCGTCACATTCACGGTCCGTACATTATTGCGCCTGTGCGACCGCCATCATTTCATCCATTGTCTGGGTCGCGCTTTGATTGGTCCATCCTGTTCCATGCATTTCACGTGATTCAGTTCATGGCGTTTTTGTCCACTCCGCATCGTCCATCTTTATTGGTTGGCCCAGTTCGCGATATTGCATTCCAGGTTTGTGCATCCGTACTCTTGCCTTCCCATCACGCAACTATGTCGGCTGACCGCTAATGGCCAATGGGATGACGCGGGCTCGCCGTGATCTTGCGTTCTGCACTTGCTCGCTGTCTGGCGAGATCGGGTTTAATCCACGCCTGTGTATTGGTCGTGAAATATCTGGCACAGTCCAGCATCACGCAACCACGGATAACCAATGAAACAGCTCTATCAGGCTCAAGCGCAAAAGCCAAATCGGCTATCATCCGCTCACTATATATATATATATATATATATATATGCAAATCAACTAATGTAGTGGTAATGCGGTCGGCACTATGCGGCTCTGTTTTCCATATTCACATTGATTTTGCCTGTCCTTTTTCACTCTTTGTTTATTGAACAAAATGAATATATTCATGAGCTACTTTCTGTGTCTAGGAACTGCTGAATTTGTCTCGTGGTATTTATGAGCCACGTGTTGTCGATCGATTACACTACACAGATCATACGGGACATTATCGAGGTAAGTGTTGAAATTCGTTTCTAACTTCGATAAGGTGCGGTTTTCAATCCCGTTAGGCGTGTCAGCTCGAGTTAAAACCATTTTCCCTTGGATCTTCGTTAGCTCAAACCATACATCCTTGGTCACCTACAGGTATCTCCAGAATTTAGTGCATTCGAAAATTTTCTCTGGTAATATTCTTGAAGTTTTAGTTTTTACGAGCAATACAGAATCATAGTCAATTATTATGAGTTTATCTACACGGTTCCATGATTATGTTTGTTTGTGAGCTGTAATAAGGCCACTTAAACATAAATGATCTTGGTTGTCCAGCTAAACTCGTCTAAAAATGCGGAACGAAATCCTACCGGAGCATGTAAATTTCGCAAACATTTTTCGAAGAACCCTTATAGTTAACCCAGTTCGCGCCAAGCAGGATTTTACAATCACGAACAGGAAAATTTCTGTTTAGGATGGATCTTGATTCACACGAAATTCTGCCTTGCATCAAGGTCATTTAACTGTGCCGCGCTAATCGCCTGCGTTATTATCGTGACAATGAGATGGTGAGCGAGAGGCGATAAAATCTTCTAGTGCCATAATATGGGTGACAATGTGCTGATTGGAAAACCTTGGTTAATTGAAAACTTTATTTTCAAGCATTTTCAGCATTTTAAGACAGGCAAAACCACTCTCTTTATATCATATTGAACAAATTATTTGTCTAAAGCATCCTTTTCATAGAGGAAATCAATCACGTCTGAAAACAATCACAGAATTACTTCTGTTCGTGTTAGAATCAGTTAATCTTGGGGCGGATTCTCACTGATGTCTTCACGTAGCATTGTTCGAATAGAGATGAATAATATTTGAATGCTCCGAGTGCCCGGAGTTAACCGCGAAATAAAGCAGGGAGTATAATTTTCGTTCGCAATAGCAGGAAAAACATGGCGCGTAAATTTGGCGATGTGTTAATTTTGCTGATGCATTTGTAATCCATTGTGACCTACAGAACACTCATCAAATGGATATTTCTAGAAGGCAATTCTTTGAAAAAGTTATTCCACTTTCTTATTTCCATCCCAGTTGTTTACTCTTACACTAACAAAACGTGAAAAGTCCTAAAAACAGATTAAAAGAATACACTAGTGGTGGGAGGAATTATTTCGTTGTGGTAACCAAGATACTCCCTTGATTCTCAGGAAGTAAACAGTATAGAAAAAATATAGTGTCCTCAGAAGATGATCCGTACTTCACTCTGCCAGTTTATAGTAATCATGTTGTCATTAGAGAAGTGGTTTCCCTTCAGTTTGACGTAAATCGGATGAAAGCTTACTTAGGTCCGGAATATGCTTTGTATGAAAACATACTACAGTCTGATTTTTCATCTTATCCAAAATATGTTTAATGTTCTGGCGTAAAAACGTAATCAGCTGACGTCGAAATTCTGACATATGAGGTAAAAATGCCTTCATACTGGAGTTGTTGAGTGCCGCATTGAAATAAACAAGAAAAAAATACTGAAAAATGGTGGTGACCCATCGGTTGTCGTTGTTCATTCATGTCCGATTTCCATAAATACATTCACGTTGTTCTCCCTAGACGGCTCCTAGGGTGTCATAGTTGAGGTATTCATACTGTGACTAAAGTTTACTAGCTAGATAACATCAAAGCTTGCGGCTTGTTGTCAAAGAAATCCGCCAGTTCTCGTTGAATAAAAAGAATACGACTTCGAGTATTTGTTTCCTTATGCTGTTGTCCATTGAAGGGGAAAGTGTTAATATAACGTTTGTTCGATGAATTTCAACAATACCTGCAATAAAAGCGACTCTCCTACGCATTCTTGCAGCCACACTTTGACATGGTGTGACGGCTTGTGTGCCTCCGCCACCTAGCGACCTACACAGAATGGTTTATCTCAAGCCGAATATTCGGGCAGGCATGGAAGGTCCAATGGTTAGAAGTCTGAGGAAGTGGTCTTCCGGTCCTCCTGATTGGAGGTTGATTTGGGTTGGCAGCTTAATCGGAAAATTGTGTAGACGAACAATTGATCCATTTAGATGGGCTCCTCCCACTCGCCCATCTCCCATTGCCTTGCAGACAGGTTGTTTTTGAAACCAAAGTCTTTGGTCGATAACTCCAATCGTCTTATTTTCTAATGGTTGGAATATCTACCAGTATCCTTTTTTCATGAACTACAGGTCTACGAAACATTGTATATTACATCAAACATCGTGCAGGATAATCAGGATCGCGTTAACCATTTTCCTCGAGTAGGATTGGCATTGACAAGTATGCTTCTGTTCATGCTTGATCCAGTTAGATGAGCTTTCATTCAACTACTTTCCGCCGTCTTACGGAGAGGTTCTTATTAGAACCGAACAGTGGTCAAGTGGATTAGGCCCTTGTCACCAAAATGGTCAGAGATTCGAATCTCTGACCCGTCGGTCGTTTTGGTGGTAAACGGTAACTCGCTGTCGCCATGTTCTATCGCACCTGACACAATGAGGGACTTCATGCGGTCCTACATCACTCCAAGTTCCAAGGTCATGGCTATCAGGTTCCCTCCTCCCCCGTGTAGAATGGGCTCTAGAGGGTATGAAGGATACCCTTCCATGACGCTCGTGTATGATTTCCCTCATAAAGATTAGGCAAACATTGTGAAATTTATTCAGTAAAGTCATCCCCTCCCCAATGTTTCCCAAGTACTATGTTCAACCACCTGCCCACTCCTAATCAATTTCGTTATTTCCTTTGATGGCCGGAACCGTTTGTTTTTGATCCTAACTACGGTAACTCGAACTATCAACCGTACATCTTTCAAATTTATGTTCTTATCCGCTGTTTTACACTGGTTAATTTCCAAATCGTTTCAAAAAATTCGGTAGTTCGACTATTCAGTTGTTTCTCAAACCACCTGAAATTACATATTTACTAGAAACCTTGTGAGAATAAAAAAAGAAAGCAATTAACAATTAATCATTAGCATTATGTGAATAGTCATCGATCGAACGACGTAACAAGTGCGTCGAAAACTCGATGCCGCTATGTTTTGGTGTGGATGTTATAATGTTAACAACAACAACAACAACAACCGGAACAACAGCAAAGCGTTGTTAGTAGACAATGCCGGTCTCATCGCGGAATCTTCTCGCTCTTGCTATGTTGAAGTCGTATTTGTATGCATTGGTTCTGGAAGCCTTGTGACTCCCGGGTCATTTCTTTTGTGTTGTCGAAGCAGAACAAATGGTCAACAGATTCAAATTAGTAATTAGTGTGGGGAGCTAACTGTCCAAGTTCGAAATCAATTCGATCGCTGCAATGTTCACGTTAATCAGGTCTTGGAACTAGCTGGTGGAGATTTACGAAACGAGAGGAGTGTCGTATTCCAGATCGGTGAATGGTTCGAGCAGCATGTTTTACCTTCGTGACGGATAGTCACGGCCCTGGATAATGTTCCTGGTTTAGGTTAAATAATGATTACAGTAAAAATTCAGTGGGGACAGGTAATGAATGATCACTAACAACCAGATCACAGTGATATGTAGTGATTCGTTGTCACTCGACTCGTCAACAAGACTAACCTAATGAAACTACATCGTTTCATGATATCCCGATTTTCAGGCTCATTGTTCCCGGTTCTCTCCGATGATATTGTGGTCATTTGACGGTATAAGTTCTGTCCATCCAACAGAAATCATACTCCATATATTCAATAAATACGAGTTCATGCAGCAACTCAAAGTTCAGGAACAATCCCATGGGAGAAAAAAGCCAAAATAGGGAAATAATATAATTAGACAAAGTCGGCAATCACTATTGTCGATAGCCGAACATGCTCCACTCTCTTTTTGTAAGGAGTGTATTCGAAAATCCTTATGCAGCCTTGTGCTTACCATAAATGTTGATAATAGCATTTCTGGTAAGTGGTGTAATTCACCAACGTTTTATCTATCGTTGGTGTAACATTTACCCAAGGTGGCTTGCAGTTTAATAACCTACTTTTTGGGAAAATTTAATCATTGAAACAGTATTTGGTCATCGAAGAGTCTACTGTCCAACTATTTTTGATACCTTTCACGTATAGGACGGACTGGTACATTGCTCATTCAACGCCCATTATCTGTCATTCCTAAGCGACGTTGACAAATTCGATTCGTAAACACCGCTCCTGATTTGCATTATTTTCACCCATTGTTTCCAATACTCTTTTCTCCATCGTTATAACGGCCATTCGATCGATGGAATCCATATTACACTCCTCGTGCCAAAAGAAAAACAACACAACTCAACCGTCTCAACTAGCCAACATGCTGCTGTTCATCCAGTCATTGTTTTAATCCCACTCATGCTAGGCGTGCGTGGACTGATCGACTCTGCGTATGCATCGATCGTGAATCGTTTCTTGGAAGATCCGTCAGCACTCGGTCTAATTGGTGGACGTCCGAGACACGCGATCTACGTGTGTGGTTATCAAAAGAAACGACTCATCATCTTGGATCCACACTTCTCGCAACCCGTGGTCAGTGTTGACTCCGACCACTTTCCGATCAAAGTGAGCATCCCAGACTGTTTGATTGAATTTATGGATTAAGTAATTATTTATCTGGACATTAATCTAAAAAAAATCAGATAATCATAATTCTAACCGTTAGCAACGGCTCACCCTGTAATGTAAAATGTTATAAGTCACCGGAACCGCCTCATTGGGGTTTGCTTCCCAAGCTGAAGATAGAACCTTGGATGACAGTTCAATGGATAGAGACCAGACAAGATCCAGCTTCAAAAAATCAGTTGCTTAGGTAACATTCGGACCTGCACGACCAATGACTTAGCCCCTTATGAAGCCACTCAGTTAACGACGGCAAGAAAAATAGTTTATCCATCAAAAAACATCGACGAAATGGTTGTACCAGTCGAATACCTGAGGTCGCTTTCAACGATAGGGAAAGTCATCGCAATTTTTTGGATGGCTATCTTTCGCCTAAACGGGATTTCTTCTCGCCCAAGAGATGCTACTCGAACCCCTTCCACATGTATTTGGGTTCGTGGAGCAAATGATTGAACCAACGGCAAGTTGCTAACGCACCTACCACGCAAAGCAAAACTGAGGGAAAACGACAGGGAGGTTTCACATGATGAATCTGAAAAAAACTCCCTCACGAGTAATTTGATCACTTTCCCGTGTTGGTTTGGCTTTCCACTGCCTCGTGGGTCAGGTCTGATGCTGTCCATAAAGAAAACCCTTTTTGCGATGTGGACAACCGCTACATGTCACATTTCTCTTATTTCTTCAGCTCTGTTTCTCGGAGAAACTTTAGCGATTCTTATTCTCCGGATGTGACGGACATGCGAGATTCCGCGGATAATAGCAACTCGCAAGCTGATTTAGTGGTAGGGAAGATCGCGGATCGAAAGGACTGCTTGTACCTAAACGTTCACCACATTTGGCTTCGTTCAAATTTCGCATCTTATATCAAATAGTTCAATAGATTGCCCTAACTGGGTCTGTAAAATTTCAAAATAGACGCAAACGAGGTCTCCGAAAAGCGCAAATAGCATCCCACTTCTGTAACCCCTCTTCCAAAATCAGGCACAACTTCGGCTTCTTACTTCACTCTCTGCCGGTCATCCACTGCTGTTTTCAGTGATCATATTGATGTGTGGGTTGTTTTGAGCCCAATAGCTGAGCGTGCATCTTTAAGTGAAATCACACTCAACAGTCATTTGTGTGCAGCGACTAGTAAGGAATCTCTAGTACGACATGTCATGTGGTCAGGACGCATGCAACTAAAAAGTATGAAGAATATTTATCGGGGACCGCGGTTTTACAACAGTTAGTCGGCTTCCACTAACTAACTTTAAAAGGTCATAAGTGAAAAAGAAAAAAGATTTATTTGCAACTACATCATATTGGTTATTTGAAAGCTATGACGTTCATTCACACGAATAATCAATAGGTCTTCCGATCTCCATAAGCCGTTCCTGTGGTCTTCTTGCAGATTATTCGATAAACGGTGCTCTTGTTTACGTCAAAGCAGTCAGCAACATTCGCTACAGAAGATCTAAGTTGGTCGGCTCGCAGAATTCTACCGCTTTCCTCTATCATGAAGTAATTAGCAACTTGGGGTTTGCTTAACTCCATTATCGCGAAAGTAGTGCGAACGACTGATGAGTCGCACTCAAATGACCTTGGTTTTAAGGTTTACGTTCACGTAAATTAGCACATCTGTCTTTCCGTAAGTTACCTACTGATCACTTGAAATTTGAGTTTGCATCATTAGATAATTAAGAAATTCCGTTTGGCTTCGAGAAGCAGGCACACTAGACGGTGGCGTATTGGCAGAAAGAACAAGTTCTGCAGATCAAATTTGCTTGTTATTAAATATAGTGGTAACCTAACGTGAATCGTAAAATCTTTCGTACTAGTTTTATGGTGTTTGGAACTTCTGTTAGGTTCTTATTCTCCTTCTTACCAAGATAACTAGGGTCGCGGCTAACACGATCCATAGCCGCCTTCACTTGCTCGGAACAGAAACTAAATTCGTAGCATTTTGTGCAGTTTCTAACTACCTTTTAGGGACCACAACTTAGTTATCAATGGAAATTTTCAGTGTCATAATCAGCGGTCAGTGTATATGTACTAATTTGTATGCAGATCTTGTGCAAACGAAACCAAGACATTAACGGGAGCATTATGAAAGAAAGAAGAGAGTAAATAATTAACGTGTATAGAATTCACCACTAGTAATTTTTCGCAATATTGGTGAAATGTTTCACCGGAAGCTATTTCACCTTGAATATACAGATAATGTTGTTCCTCCTAGTGATACACGAGATAAGTTGCAAGTTTTTTCCGTCCTCTGAACGGTGGTGTTGGTAAATTTGGAATGTTTTTTGGAGGTTCAAAGTGTAAAATGCTATCGATTGACTAGATTGGCTGGAAGCCAACCCTTGTTTTTGAATGGGAACAACCAGTCTGAGTAGATTGATTCAATTACTTGGAAAAACTTATTTCACCAGGTGGTCGTATATCGATTAGTGTCTTCGCTCATATAGAAGGTTCCATTGCTATTGACCAGTACGTGCTATCTATAGTGTCGGGGTGACATCCATTTGTCGACCAAAGGTTCTGTATACACAGGAACAATGAATTCGGCTCCAGAGAATTGATAGATTTGCCGGTGGAAATAGGAGATGAATTGGTGAATAGTGTGTCCAAACTGCTCGTTGGACTCCTGTTCGCCTGTTCTCTAACGCTCATCAAAAAGGTTCGCATGAGGACCAAGTCGGTATTCTCATCCATCGGCGTTATATTGGTCAAACATTCCTTCCGACGAACTTTACGGCGCGAGCACATCTTCCGCAATTCCTCCCTAATGTGATAGTGGTTTTCGATTCAGTCTACCGCCAAGTCCTGTGCCACTAGTGTACACTGTCGAGTGTGTCAGATAAATTCATTTCTTCTTTTTAGTATCCTGCTGACGACCATCTTTTACCCGAGTTCATTACGATGAGCGGTACTCTTCAGTTTTCCTCCTCCATCGCTTCTCCACACACCTTTTAACAATACTGGCATTGATATTTGTTCTGATAGTAAATCGTTTGGCGTCGAATGTGCGGATGATGTCGTGCCTCTAAATGAAAATGCATGCAATTTGCAAGTATTCGCAGCCACCACTAGGCGAATGCAGGTGCGACTGCAATGTTTTGCATCCTAATAGTATAAAAATGCTGTTACGGGACTGGATTGGCTCGAAGTTGAACCTTGTTCTTGCAAGAGATGAGTTGGTTGAAATAGATAGGTTTAGTTTATTTGAGCAGCTGCATTTCTCTAGGTGGTCATATATCGGAAGAGGGACAGTCGTGTATTCAGAATGCTTGGTTGGGACAGGTCACCCTGAAATACCTATGGCATCTGTGTGCCATCGGTCATCGATCAATGGTCGAGTGTTCACAACACCAATGAGATCGATTCTGTCATTCGGCTCGGTGACATGATCCCGACAACACCAGACGATACACGGAGACTGTCGTAACAATGCGTCTTCACCCTTAGAACCTGATGTTTTGGATATTCGCGAATGATTAAAAAGAAATAATTTCGATTGCGATCTCTTTGACCTTGACAAGATATGGACCTGAGCAGTGCACAAAGCATTTGACGGTGTAGGCCAAGTAAATTGATATTTTAGTCTTTGGTTATTTGTTTCCTTCTTCGAGCATTATTGACAGCCTACGTGAGTCACTGGGATTAACTCCTTATCGTCCAGTCTGTAAGCAATACTGAATGGTACAAAACTCCAATCCATTGATGACACTTCTGAAATTGACCATGATTTTTGGATTGTGTTTATTTTCCCATCATTAGTGTTTCACATAGTTATTCTACAGAACAGTTGTTCTCCGACATTGGCGCTCTTTTCAATTCTCCACAGTTTATCGCGCCAAATTTAGTGTCTCTGTTTATTCAGTCTGAAATCAAATCAGACAATTGCTTTTGAGGGTCTATTGGCATACGGAAGAACATCCAGTGGAATGAATAATTTCGCTCAGATAAAACTCAGCCGATTAAATGGCCTATGCCGTCACTTTTGTTCCCCAGTGTGTGGTCTTCTTAAAAGTATTTGGCCGGTAATTCATTTGGCCTCCCAAAATGAAGGTAAACATGTCGAAACTGTTCTACGGCATGAATGTTGGATGGAAGTTGCATATCGACGATGGTGCAATTCATCTGGATGTCTGATCATCACACTACTTTTATACTCCAAGGGTTTTTTTGCCAAAGAACCCCTTCATTGCGATTGATCGTAGACGTCGACGTTCTTTATTCATCTTCTTGCAGCTATAGAGCTTGCCTTTTCAGTCTGTTATACTGAGCGGTTCTCATGAGATCCAGTGTCTTTGGTAGACATCGATCTTAGGACCACAGGCGAGACCTTCTACAAAATGCGTCGCCTGTTTGATTTGATCCCAACGCTTATCTAGATTACAACTCATCGCAGTTCTTAGCTCGTTTGATAGTTTGTGTTCGTAACTGGTGCTAATATCCAGACTTAAACCGACATTGTATGACCAGCAGGTTTTCTATTTTCGTCATTGACGATTCAACTGAAGCGACGATCTCATTAAAACGAGTGCATAGTCTGACTATACTTGCCTGGTCAGATGGGTTTATGCCATTCTCGGTTGTAGTTGCACCTTTTCGAAAGTAGTTTGCGACGTCCACATGACAGTAATATACGGTGGTGCTATGTTTATCATCGATGCTGTGTAGTAATTTATCGCTTATTGTGCTGGACAACAAACTATGGACACATTTTGATGCTATTTTTTACGTGCAAGGTTTTGAAAATCTTATGAGGAAATTTTGTTGCACGGTAATGAAAAAAAAGTTCCTTTGTTGACAGACAGTTGCACTCTTCGTTTCGTCTATCCGTACTTGATTTTGATAGCATGTTACGCTTCCAATCCTAATTGTTTATTTTCCGCGATAACTTCCAGTCCTGGCATTGCGCGGTACCAAAACTCATGCGGACCGCTAGGCTAGATCCCAGTTGTGCAGTCGGTTTCTATTGTCGTACTCGAGGTGAACTGTCGGATCTGTTGGACCGTCTCCCGAGTTTGTTCACTCCGGTTCGAACATCTCCCATGTGCTCAACTTTAGTCGAGGTTGTCAACACCTCCGTTGGTCTGACATCAAAACCAACATGAATCGTTCCACTGTTCGATAACTTTCTGTCTTCATTGCTTTCGTTCTGCCTAGTTGCTGCATTCGGTTCTCGAGCCGATCAATTATTTACGAATTACAGCTGATACTGTGATCTTGTCATTTATCGTTCCCTTGTAATAACTTTTCTTCATTGCTTTTCCACTTATTGATTTTTGTTTTATCCTACTCAGTCACGGTCACTTCCCAATTACGGCGAGGTATACAGATGTTTTGCTCCTTTTCACCTAATTAAATGTATATATATGCGACCTTGAGTATATAACCATACAGACATACATTCTGATACACTTTTGTGAATTCAGTTATTCTATGTGGTCCCGGAATTGTTGACAAATTCCCTAAATGTACGTATAGTTATTTTCTTCACATTTTGAGGCGCACGTTCTAATATCGTGCACACGCAACTCAAGTCACACGGACAATTTAAACGATCCAGTCGGTAAAAGTTAAGCACTTTCGTATTCTGCGATCCACGGTTTTGTACCGTTTGTATCTGACCGCCTGTCTCTGTCTCTGGCCGTATCTATCAACAACAGGACTTTCTAACGGTCGAAGTGTTTACAGGCTACTCTGACTTATCCTGTATCTAGTGAATTCGTTTGACAATGTACAATCGTTTCTGTGACCGGAAGTCAGTTAGTTAATGGGACAACCGCACGTGATTCTTGTTAACCTGACAACACCAAGTCGTCTTCGAGGAATTTGCAACAAGTTTTTTTCGTGACGGTACATTGGCGCTGAAAATTATAATCACGAAATCGGTGAATCGATTCTCCATGTGTTCACTCTGTTGACCTGATCGGGTGCATCGCGTATTCTGAATAAAGGCTATGAAAAATTGTGCTAACCTCGCTTGTTCATATTTTCCAAATACCTAAGCTGCCGTGGCACGTGACTGTTATTCACGAATAGAACAATGTCTTCTGGAAGTAGATAACAGGTCAATTGGAATAAAACAAAGTTAGCATAATTGACAAAGCAACTGCCTGTGATCGTAATGCGTACCTAATTTTGCACTCTTGATCCAACAGCTTGACTTAAAGATGTAAATTCAACAGTTCGTTAGACTCAAAAGGACAGGTTCAGGTCAAAAATAATGCTTTACATAAGAGACCAATAATTCTCTAATAGCATGAGACCACTAGGAAACTTCGAAGACATTTTTCAAGCTGAATAAGGTGATTGGCTGTAAAGCAAATGAGCCCCATGGTGCAAAGAGTTAAGCTGTTGAAAGTAGTTTGGGATGCATTCAGGTAAGGAGAAGTGCCTTTATCCTGTTTTGAAAGCGAGATCAAAAGTAGTTTGTAAGAGGGTTATGGGTATGGGTGGGGTGTTCCACAATAGAACAATTATCCGGCAATGGGTCGATGAATCGTAATGGCTTGCAGAAGATAAGCACCAGAATGTCACGGAAATCGGAATTGCGGAAGACCGGAATGCAAGAAGGCAAGGTAGAGAAAGAGCAAAGCGAGGTAAGTGCTGGCTGTCGGATACAAATCGGCAATTGGCTAAGAGCCGACGATCAGCCTGATAACCTTCAATCAGATCAAGACAATAAAGAGCTTCCGGCGAAGATTATTCGCTTCACTGGTGACCACAGTAATGGAGTATCGGGGGTGGCATCCCTGTGTGTCAGAAAACATCATTTTTAGCAGAGTTATCAACTGGTCGAGTTTTTGTTTACCCCGAACAATCTCAATCTGTTCGAAGATTTTCAACAAGTTAATGCTCTCGTTTATTGCATCATGGACTAATTCTAACATGTTTGAGCATGATACTGGATCTGTGGTATGGATTTGAGCTCTATACCGAAGGAAATACACTTGAACGGAAAAACAAACCTCGCACTGCCTTAAATATCCGATTTGTGTTGAACACGGAAAGAGGATTCAAGTATGAAAATGGACAATATAATTAAAACTCTATAGAAATTTCGAAGAGAAATAATCGTGGAATGTACATTGATCAATTCAAATGGTCCATTCCGTTTGGTAGGAGACACGATGATGCAAGACTCGTGAAGCAACGTCACCTCAGTATAAATCCTTGCAAATATCGTGAATTCGAGCAGCCAGAGTGTGACGAAATATGCCGCCGCCAGTTAATCTTTTTTCTCTTCTTACGCATTTTAAATGGGAGAGTTAGTTTCGAGCGGAACAACCTGTGGAGTGCATTTAAAATCGGCCGTGGCACCTACACTGGGTGAATTAATTCGAAACACTAGCTAAGCTCCATCACCGGCCAAACATATCGGAATGCGCTGCCTTTCGTCAAGAGAGTACTGTTTGTGCTGGGTGTTCTTGCTCGAACTAATGATGTAACTTAAAAAAGTAGGTGTAACGTGAGGCCACGATCTACTGCCAAAAGTTCTAGGCCACTTTATTTCGGCCCCTTGAGCCATACAACTGAGACCAGGTCTTGCCCATGATACAAGTGTGGCCAATTATACCATTTGGACGTAGAAGAATAATACATGGACCGAGGGTCTGATACATTACATGCAAGAATACAAATACGGAACTCTCCGAAACCCCGACTTTGCAAATGGATTGATAACATTCCGATTCTCGCGATAAGTTCAAAGGCTGGCGGCAGGTCGTTAGAAATGAACACCAAAAAAGGACGGTCAGCCCGAGATACGAGGGGAGGGGACAATTGGCCAGGGAGCCTTTACTTGAACAGGCCTAGTGTAAAAAACAGTTATGCTGACCGACCAGAGACTGTTTGATTGTTCTGGTTTGACTAAGCGGGATGGGATCGAATTAGAATCAAGACGACCGACTGAATCCTTTAAAGTTGGCCACGGCGATAATCGGATTTTAAAACAGTAGGATTAAGCTTGTCAGAGAAATTTCAATTCTTTTCAAAAGGTTCGTCATTCCAGGCGGTTCTGCTCGCGGGATGAAATGGAGTGACTAAGCCGATGACAACTTTGTAGGTCTAGTCCCGATGGAGGCAAGAGTATCTGATTATATCATCCCTTGCAAGTCGTTCACCACCCATGCGGAGCGGATTGGGTGTATTGACTGTCGTAAGTGCGCTCATCACCCGTTCTCCCACCAACTACCACTAAAGTGTCGGTATGCTTTCCAACGGTCAAAAAAATTGGTATGACATCTGATCACCACCCAGGTAACAGTTTTATTTGGGAAATGCCAACGAAATCGGCCAGCTGATTGACTTAACACAGGCAGTTCAATACGTTTTGAACGACCTAGTGTTAGGCGCATTGCATATTCCGAATGTGTAACTGTGTCTTTATGGAACCTTTTTGACAATCATTAAATTGTCCAATAGCTTGACGTTTGTGATCGAGGCGGGGTTGCATCAAAAATTACCAAGGTTGCGGCCGCTCTCGTTAGTGAGTTTAAAATTTTTCTGAATGTATTACATCGGCAAATTGTTATGTTGACACTAGCCACTGGTGATCCCAAGTATTTCATACAGCCGTGCAGTCATAGCTAATGGGGTCATTAAGTAATCGCTTTGACTTACGTCACTTTCACATCGGTCAGTAGTTTCTAACACGCTCGTTACCCTTCTGTGACGAGTCCGTGTGCAATTCACGTGGTTCAACTTCGCGCTAGCCTTCCTAGACAACCGGTCAGCGAGAATCTTGGGGACGGGCTTTCCTGAAGTCCATATATTTTTCGAAGCCCACCGGACGGAATGTATTCCACCAATCGGGATACCTCCACTTTTGTGCATAAATGCATGAACTGTAAATAAATCTCGGACGTGTTTTCCAACTGTTATGGTCTTTTCTTTTTACCTCTTTTGCGTACCTTGAATCGGAGCCAATTCAGTGCCTGTGGATGAATCGTATCCGTTCGCTACTATGACCGACCAAATTCCGTACGCTGATTTCCAATCCGAATAGTACACTTTCACATCATCGTGCTAACCACCACCTATTCATCCACACTCCGGGATCCCATTTCACCCTTGACATTAATCCGCCACTGACCGATGAATAAAAATGCCAAATTTACCAAGATTTTCTTTTGGCTTTGGTAAAAACAACGTTTCTGTACTTGTCCATGGTTACTTTTCGCTGAGCGATGGATAGTTCAGTGATTCGAAGCAGCCCGATGTTTGCGCTTTGACACAACCGTTTCTAACTTTGGTTTGTCTAAAAGCTGCTCAATGTGGTTGACAAATCTGGACGGAATTTGGTTCAATGTTTGTCGAAAATTCGATGCGCCATGGAATGAATCGATGCATGTAAATGCTTAAAAGTCAGTGATAGCGTCGTTGGGAGAATTTGTAATTGGCCGACGTTTCGGCCACCATGAGCAGTCTTTCTCAAGGTGGGATTTACAATAAAATTACCTGGAGTAGTAGTTATATGCCAACTGATGCCACAAGGTTGTTTGTGTGTGTGTGGACTTGTGAAATGTATTTGTCATTCCCATATAGTTAAGTGTGTATGCGTCAATTCGTATAAAAGTTTGTAGGTTGATAGGTGTCAAACATAAGCTAGATTGTAAAGGGGATTTGGGAGATCGGGTGTCAGATTTCGTTGTCAATGTCAACTGCGGTCAGCAACTTACCTTGATTGTTAGATTTGATTCCCTCGCAAGTGACTGCCTTTAATTCCATATACTTCAAAGACATCGACACGGGCAGTTCAACTCGATCTGAATCACCTGATCATTTTGACGCATTAAGCCTTCCATATGTATAAATGACACTACGCTGTGCATGTATCCAATATCCGATAGATTTGTGACAGCCGATAGTAGTGCTGAAATGACCTGGAGACTTACAATGATTCTCACTAATCTGAAATATCGGTATCACCACCATCACATCGGGTATTTACTCAAAAGAAAGGAGGTGGGCATGGCAGCTGGTAATTGTTTTCTGTTGTCTCCGAAACCTCGCCCGTAGCTGAGGATGCTTTGCAGCTCTCTGTTTCAATGGTTGACATTTTGAAACGTTGCTCGTGTTTTCTCGCAATTTCGGGTGAATGCTGACGATTTTCTTCGTGACCTCTGACCCAGTCGAGCGCCCTACATCGCTTTTGTGGATCGGGGATATTCTCGCGTATATTTATCCATTGTTTACTTCTCCGTACTCATTTTGTGCGTGCTGTTCAAGGCCGGAAGAAGCTGTTCTGTTGGACTTTTGCTGTTTAGCGGTATGAAAAGGTTACCCTGGGCATTCTGCTTTGACCGATGCTTTATAATATGAGCACAACAGGTGTTGATTCTGGTTGATTAGCCCGGATTTGAAGCCAGTAGTACGAATTTCGTACAGCTTTCCCGCATAATCGTCTAATCAGCTTAAGATGGTAATGCTGAAAAATAGTTTTCAGAGTCCTATTTTTTCCTGCTAGTTAAAATCCCATTGCAACCGTAGCAAGATACTACCAGCCTTCACTTCTGATGTGTAGTAGTACGTTTCTGGTTTCATCCGCGTTATGACAAGCAGTTGGGTCATTCCATGATTGCTACCGAAAGGAGAAATCGAAAAGCTAAGTCAAACAATAATCTCCCTCTCTAAACCCGTTGAAAGAAAATATTCGGAAATAAGCTAAGCATCTCACGTATCCGTAACTTTTACTCAAGTCAAACTAACTTCATATGGTTTATTTCTCGCAACAGAGTGACAGAATGATCGGCGGTGAGGATGTCGGGCTCCGGATCAGCTAATCGCCCTGAACGCCACTCAAAATGTTACCGAATGAGCATGTGTCTCAAAAAAGCTTCCGTTAAGAAATTCGTAAGCACTGCTTTCCCTTGTCGGTGGTGTTCCTGCTAAAATATGAGGTAGAAAGCAAAAGCCCGGGGCTCTCCACCAGGTTGGCTGATCCTTGGTTATCACTCTATGGGAAGCGGCCTTCGGTACAAGAATCTGTATCCTCACCGGAAGCTGTGGCGGATTTGTGGAGTGGACAACCAAGATGTTTAGCTCCATCCGAAAGGCATATGAAGTGAACAATCAATCACTGTACCCCAGCAATTTGGCTGACCGTTATGCCGTCCCGTGGGTTTAACTGTTTGGTCGGTGGCTCTGGGTAGGATGCCATAAGTTGATCTTCTATTTTGGTGTGAGCAGCTAGGAAGTATCAACCTCACATGGGGCTCGTAGATCTTAAATAGTTAAACTATTACGTGAACTCTGCACATTGTTTTTCGTTTACTCATTCTTCGTCATGATGTATACAAAATATACCATACAGAGAAACAGTTGTTTTCCTCGAGCCTTTGGATATCCGAATCCCAATCTTTTGCGTGAATCACGCTTTGTTGGTTTTTCACTCTTGATTTCTCGTCATACCGGTTGAAATTCAGTCTTTTTCGTATCTGAATGAGCTAATATCTTTATCGAAAACTTGTTATTCTAGCCGATTTCGGTTCGTAAATTGCTAGAGTGCTTAATTCGGTATCGTCGGTTACCACAAATCCGAAAGACTGTCCATCTGAAAAACCTTGCCGAAACTGCACTCATTTACTTGCTTATCGAATGCTTATCAAACCGTTTTGACGCGCTACTTGTGTAAGCATGATCTTCTGGGTCACCGCTGGATTGGCCGGCCTAGAGTTTTTGGCTCTCGGCATCGTGTCATGAAATCGGGACCTTTCCCACCGATTGTGTTGTACCGACCACTAATCGATTCTTAAGGTTTGACTCTCGCTGTTCTTCTCGTCCAGTCAGGACTCGACATCGTGCAGCAAAATTTAGCCAATAGAACATTGTGTTCTCACACCCGTTGGGCTTTCGGAAAGCGCTTAGGATTTTGCCTGATCGGACCGCGTAAGCTCATGATTGCTTACCAAAGAATTCCCGTTCACGGTTGGTCTGCAATGATTCAGCTTGGGTCCATCTAGGGTGAAAGTACACCCTTTTATATGCTTATTATTTTCGTATAAGTAATTTTGTCTTGTTCTTCTTGATTTATATGGCCTTTCTCCCACATTATGATCCACTCACGTTTCGCTGTCGCATCCATTTCATACTCCAAAAGTTGATAACGAATTTCGCCGTCTTCATTCCGTTTGGCTGGCTTTCGTTTCGGAAATTTTGAGTGTTCCTTCTTCTCAAATGAAAAAGTTTCGTTTGCAAAACACCGGTTTCTGTAAGCTGTTATTTGGGGAAGGTTCTCAGTTCATTGTGAATCTGATTTTCGCCCATTTTGTATCTGGGGCAGTGAAATGAAAACTTTTACACCTCATTAATCTTTCTAATTGTTCATGCAAATTAATGGGAACTGAAACACGACAAATGAGAGGATCACCGAAATTCCAAACTTAGGCAACGCATGCAGAACTCTTCAAATAAAATACTGGTCCGCTAGTTTTTGGGCATTTTAAATCTTATTCTCTAATTTCTAACGCCTCAGCATTTGGTAGACAAACTGATTTGAACTGACAAATCTACCACAAGATATTTACTCGACCGCCCTCAAGGTGAAATCTCTTTTTACGAATACGTATCTTTATGAGATAGTTGAATATTTATGCAGTCTCACATTTTTTGTCAGACATTTCACTTACAGGTCCTGTTCACTGTTTGTGAGAATTTATTCTATCATGAACCTATAATACTCGATTTAACTTCTAGGGCATTTCATACAAACAAATCGACTGCTTAACCATGGCCAACCCGCTAGGTCCAACACTAGCCGATGTAGTTTTATGAAAGATAAGAGTGAAATTGAATGGTCATATTTCCAAGTTGGATTTATGCAAATGATTTAATGGACATATTCTTATTTTTATTGTCCATGTAAGTTTTGCCAATCCTTTGAACCTCTTCCGTTCAAATCAGCGTTTTAATTTCTTTTGAAAAAGAGGTCAACGATTGTTCTAATTTTTTAGACGTCAAACTTAGGCAACGATCGAATGAGACCATATAAAGCTGCATTCGCAGAAAGTGATAGGCCTTGGTCATTGTTTGCATTTCGCAAGTCTTACGCAATTTGCACACGGACGAGGCTTAGTGACGACTCCTCGTCATCAACCACCCGATACCACGCGCAAAACAAATTCCAACTGGTTACCCAGCGAAGTTCCTCGACGTCCATATTCGACGAAATGCTAAAGATGACCCACTGTACAGTGCGACGAAGGAAGCCATATAAATCAGACTGACTTTGAAGAGGTATACCACATTCCTCATTATGCGCGTCACAAGCGCTATCCCGTCATAAATTGCGCATTCCCGGCTGCAGGACTTCATCTCTTGCCAACCACCCGCAGGGTTTATCTACAGTTGTGGTGATACCTACATCAGCAGAGCAGGCCGACTACTTTTGCAAAGGATGTCAGAACATACTCCCGAACAGCTGGTCAAATCAATGTCACAAAGCACAATGGGTGGTTATCTTGATCGTGACCCCGGGTCATCAGTCGCGAAATATTTGGTAACAACCGATGACACAATTGACCGTATTTCATATTTTAATCTTTTTTTGCACAATACTGACCGGAAGACTTTAGCTTTCATCGGAGCACTTCTGTTACGATATCAGAATTCATTCTTTTGTACACCAAGGATTTAACACTCGGACTCTGGTTTTGCCATGAGAACCATATCAATGGATTGCTGTGCCCAAATCGACTCCTACGCCCGCTTTAGGGAGTTCATGACTAACCATTATATTATATAATTCTCAGGTCATTTCACATGAGCAGTTAAAAAGAACTACACAAAATGTGAACAACCCGCAGTATTGGTATTCTTTCTCTGCTATTCATTTGGATAAAGAGCACGCAGTCTAGTCCATTTTTTTATTAGCTCCTGGGCCCAGTTCAATTCGATGCACAAAATTTTCCTTGTTTAATGTGTCTACTCATAAGTACCTGTTTTCGAGATAGCTTAGGCAGCCTGCATCTCTGTATGTGCGCGCACGAAAACCTGCGGGATTGCATGAGTTCGCCACTACTTTTGTTGATATTGTAGTGAGCACATCTATCTTCGTGGCCAAGCAACACCTCGGTTATCCTGTCGATGTTAGTCCACGGGCCGTTGATCAGGATTCTCGGCACGATTATGCTTGTCGTCTATACGTGATGGGATCATCGTTCCTATTCTAACCACACTTTCAGACGAAACACGTTAGCAGAATTTGGGGGAAATACAGCGTGATCTTAAGTGACCTTCTCTTCTCCATGACTTTAGTTTAGAAATGCGTGCAATACTCATACTCATGTTTGTTCTGGTGCCCAAAATAGGCTTCTCTTTCTCCATTTCGTTTAATTGACCTATTTCTGCTCGATTATATCACGTGTGAGGATAAATCGACTCCACTGTTATCACGGGTCGTTGCTTCACTCGCCGGAAGGTTGAAGGCGGATTCGGTGCCAATAATGATCTGAGCTTTTCTTCAATCGCCGAGTACCCAGAAACTCTATGATTTTCCTATCTTATTTGTTCATATTTTTAGTCTCTCCTCAACACAACAAACCCATCTTCGCTCTACTAATGTGGAACTGAGTGATATTAGAACACAAGGTTGCCGAATGTAAGTACATTTATTGCCACCCATTCGACTGCCTCGAGTAACCTCTCGCAATGCATGTTTTATGACGAGAAAGGCAAAATGTCGCCGCTAATTATAAGCCATCGATAATGCGATGTTCTAGTGCCATCAACCTTCATACTGAATCTAACATATGGCGCAGCACTCCTTTGACACACTCTACTGCTTACAACGGATATATTTCGTCACATCATCTGTTTGCTTTATCTTTGGATTCCATGCATCGACAGTTTACTTTGAGAATTCGCCACCAACACGACTGAGCGGAAAATTCGAACATTTTGATATGGGCCTTTCACGGTAGATGGGTTTCGCTACAATAGATCGATACTGAGCAAAAAGCAACACGGCAAATATAAAATTTACTCTGTAGACAATTTTCCCATGCTCTCGAACTCCGTCTTAGTTGATAAGAGACCATTCTGTCTTTGTCACTTTGTATTATCACTCTATCCTTTCCGTTGTCCTGGCTAAATACCCGAATGAAGGGTCTTATTCGCCTAGTTGAGTGGTGATGAACACCTGTTGGGTTGTCGGACCTTGATAGCCTATGATGTATTTGTCGTTTATTCAGTTCGTTTCTAGTCCCACGGACTTTGCGAAGCAAACGACTCGATCGAGAGCTGGTTGGAGCACAGTGCAAGATACTTTCCGCGTTCATTTCTCAATCCCCGTTGTAGTTGACCAGACCCGGGCCAGACAGAATAACCTCGTGACCACTGGTAAAGATCATCATGCTAGTGCGCGAACATTATTTCTTCGACAGCCGTCAAACATTATCACACTTCCCATTAGATTGAGTCAAGTTCCAAAGAGACTCGCGATTGACCAAACTGAGACCATTCAGGAATTTGCTTTAACAAGTCCTCGTTGGCTGTTGTAATTTGCGGCAATACCAAAGTTATCGATGCAGAGTGGAGATCTGAGTTCAGCGTCCTCAAAGGAAATACCCTAACGGTTATGAGAGTAGGTCTGTTTGTCGCCTCAGGGAAATGACGTTGTGTCAATGCACCGAAAATCTCTGCGGTTAAATTGACTAAGCTTATACTGTGCAGGTGTTCATATGCCACGTTTTCCTCTTTCTTGAGCTGCGTATCAGAACTGATATGTCCCATCCAGGCCCAACCACCGGTCATCTTCCCAACTTGGCAGCCCTCTGCTGGCCGCGACCCCCTTCCGGAAAATTGATGTACATTGTTTTTTCATTAATAAAGGAAGCAAAAGATAAAAGGTATACTTCGTGTCCTTAAATGTAGCCAAAATTATGTACAGCATGGAAAACAATAACGAAAAACATGCCTTGTAGACCCTTGTCGTCCAGTTTTCAAGTGACCTCCATGACCTGTCCAACACTCAGAGCGCTGCTGTTGGTTTCGCTTTGGATTAGAAGGATTGTCGTTGGTTGAGCTGCCTTGCTTCTTGTGCCTCTGTTGAACAGTCGACTAAAATTTTCAATCCATCGTTTTATTTTTTCACTTTATTCGTTTGTAGGCTTTTCGTGCTAGGTCACTAGCAAGCGCATCTTATTTGTGATGCCCAAATGCTACCTGGCGAATAAATAGGTTGCTGAAGCCAACACTTGAGAAATTGGTCTTTCTATTTTCTACTTTCTCTCCCCGGCCTACGCGCAATGGGCCACAGCTGTAATCTGTTGGGGAAAATATCGTTTAATTTTAATAAGCTGGGTATGCCTTACTAACAACTGTACAAAAAATAATGGAAAAATTGGACAGGGAATGCCTCTACAGGGTCAGAAAAACGAAGAATGCTGTACCACCTGATACAGAAAGCACAGGCCAACTGTTCAGATGCGCATATTGTTCGTGATTCTGACCTGATAGAAGATGACGACGCGATAGCCAATGTTCACTCACTGTTCGATGCCTTATTCTTCAGTGTCCACCCAGTTGGATAATGGATCATTCACGAAGGCCTGAAACACCTACTTCATCTTAGCTCGCTCTGTATTTTCTCTTTTCACTCTGCCATGTCCCTGTTGACCTCTACGAGTCTCCCTCCAATCCGAGAAAGGATTAAAAAACGGGACACGGTATGGTAGACAAGTGTTCGAAATATCGTCAACATCTGCTAAGCTGGCTGCATTGTGACAGAATATTCTCTGTGCCGGTATGCAGTACTGGATTCTTTACCTGCAAGTCCCTCACGTGATCACTTCCTCAAACCGTAGCTACACTACACGGACAAAGATGGTCGGAAATTTCCAAGAAATTTACATTTTCAGCAAGCAGACAATGTTTTATAGACATAAGGATAAATTGAGTGCAATGCAGTGCAGTTCATATGATCTTACCTCACCCAAATATCAGGTCGGTGCCGCAGGTGCTTCGGTCGAACGTACGCTGCTCGAGTGTTGGATATACGCTTGGTCACCTATAATGCTATGACGCATTTAGTCGAGCAGCTGCCGAAGAGATTGAACCAATTGTCAGTTTCTTCCTGTTCAATATCAGTCTCGAAGCTAGGGACTTCCAGTCCTGCAGCGGCACTTTACATTTTGAAAGTTCAAAGCACATGCCTAATAAAGAAGCGGCCCTTGTGTGGCAGTTTTCCCCGTTGCATATGCTCCGCATATTTGAACAATGATACTAGGTGGTCTGCGCAATGTAGAACACAGCTTCTCCCACTTTCGTGTTTGAAGTCAGCATCTTAAAGACCGCATATTGCATCTTCCGCTATCTTGTCCATGACGAATAAAGAGATGGGATTCCGTTATCGAACACCGCACTCCGTTTCGCACGAACTCGAGAGTTCACCGTATAGTTTTACTCGATTATAGATATACAAGTACAATGATCGCAAGAGATTCACCGATTACATAGCTCATTTCGATCAACTGAGTCGAAAGTCTCTTCAAAGTAGACAAAAGCCATGCTCCCCGAGAGAGTGCATGTGTGCGCTTGGGCATTCTAGAAGACTGGCGGTTGGTGAAAATATTTTAAAATGACTCCGATGAATTCATCTGGACCGGTCGATTTTTCCCAATTCAGTATTCGAACGTTTGACTCTACTTCCAATTCCGTTGGGGTGGAGGTCAAATAACGACTCCCAAGAATTTCCAGTTATTGACATCAGCGTAACTGCACCAGCGCGCTCAATCAAACTGCTCTTGGAATAATACGGCCCAACGATCGAGCCTCTGTTGTCTGGCATGAATGAACTCATCAATCCCATCGCATTTAGTTTCATCAACCGAAGTTCAGCAACCACCAGTGCTGCGTATAAGCTCTAACAATCTTTTGCTGTTACTTAAAATAGTTGTAGTTGACGCACCGGTTTTCAGGAACATTCCCACGAAGTACTGCAACTTGGCGTTGTAGATGCTGTCGCATCTTTTTCATACCTTTACGATTCGGGAACTGAAATTTCTGTTCCACTATACTCAGCAACTCTTGCGAGTTCCACTTTCTTCGTTAAACATCAAATTTATGATGGTCAAAGAGGCATGCTGCCAAGTGCATCAGCCGTTTGATTTGATCTCAGGAATAAGGCTCGCAGGTCGTCTGACTGTTGTTCATTAGAGCTATTGCAAACATCTTGGTCAGACAGACTTTCTACAGCTAACTAGATTTGTGCTTTTCTTAGCTAGCCATTGAGCTGCGGCGAAAATCATGTGAAAACTAGCGCTTGGCCCGATTCTACGTATGTGAACCCGTAGGACTTACAGTTTGGGCCAGAACAGGGACAACATCAGCTTGCTGCAATAGAATCGATAAGGCCCAAATTGCTTGGCCAGTGAGAAAGCTATGTCCTTGTGCGACGCAAATAGTGCTAGGTAGGATTAAATGATTCTCTACACAGAACCGAAGGAATATTTCTCCGTTTTTTAACTCTGAACGGGTTAGTCACTACCGGACCTAAGCAAACTTCGTATGAGTCATGTTTCCCTACTTGTGCATTCAAACTAGCTGCGAATCACAGTGTCAGGTTGTTCATAAAACTTTTCCTTTTTCATGTTATTGCTACTGCCTTTTGGAGCATACTCTGAGATAGAAGATAATTTGCACATAGAACAACTGTCCTTTCGAACACAAGTTGACCTTTACAGCCTTACAGCTCATGAGCCACTGTTAAGCGGGCTCAAGTCAGCAACGGCCGTTTCAGTCTTATCAGATAGGGCTGCCGCTACGTCACATTAACCCGAAATTTCAAACGGCTTCGTCTCCTGGAGAGATCAAAAAGCACCTTGACGAGATATCACATGTGCTTATTTGAGTCACCCTACTCGGCTTCCAAATTCGCGTTTCACTGCCGCGATTGTTGAAGTTAAACACGCGTGAGGTAGGCAAGTAGAATGCGCCGAGATTCAGAAGCTGACGGGACTTCAAACAATGTAAGTCAAGAGACTTATGTGACAATGAATCCGTCGCAAATATGAATCGCATTTTTAGTGAGGTCATTGTTGGTGCGCAGACGAGGCACAAGACGAGGAACTGTGGCCTGTACTGCTATTTACTATCAGTGATCCGTGTGCTTCGGTTGCCAAGTGGAACGTGTCCTCATAGGTTTAAGATTTATATGACCGAGCTGAGAGGGTCCATCTTGTGTATGTGAAAGCCGAAGCATGACTGCATGCTCAAAGCCTCGTCTCATCACTGCAGCGGAAAATGTTCGGCAATCCTCTATATATGAAACTCATTAGAACCTTACTAGGACATGATCGATTGTCGTTGCAGTACTACAACGATATATGCTTTCTAGAACTTTGACATTGAGTTGGCTTGACAGTCGTACTGTTGATGTCAACCTAACTGATGAAATGTCCACCACTCGGAAATTCTTCACACTGAGCAAATTCCTCAAGAAAAAAGACGTTAGTTTCATCTATGCCAGTTTTTCCATCTCAAATGGAAAAACTGACGTAGACTTTCGAAATCTAGTTTATTACCTATTACAAATGGAATTTATGTGCTTTTCTGATGTGGGCAGTCACGGGGAAACGGAGCAAACTTACTGCCTGATCCCTATGAGAAAAGTTAAAAGGTCAGAATAGGTCTGCGATTGAGATTGGTTCCTTGGAAGTCATTGTTTAATTAAATGATTTTTTCAAAGTGAGGAGAGACCGGAGTTGTTCGTCAGGCCACTGTGGTAAAACCAAAATGATAAATTCACTCGTTGAACATTCATGTAGTGACTACTTGCTTTGGATAGGTCTTTTAAGTGCTTTGTTTTATTTACGTGATATTCGTGTGGAACTCTTATTGTAATCCGTGGGCCACTGACATCTACAAACGATAACGACACACCAACAAACTGTGCCTTTTTTCTCCAAAGAACGATTCTATCTTCCTATTCTGGCACCTGAGTGCAAAGGCATGAGATGCATCGCCTAGCGGAAAAGTTGTAATGAGCACGAACAATCCCCAAAATAATTACTAAGCGGAGCCAATAATGGGACACAAGTAGATGTCCACAGCATCACAGAATCTCGCTGTTCAAGTTCGTCTTCATGGCTTATGCTCAACCAAGTAGAGATTGTAAATCTACGGCCTTGCTCCAGATGACTCGGAAGTCTTCCGAGTTGCTCACTCACCTCTTTCGGAATACCGCGTCAAGCATGTTGGACGGATTTACATGACAGTTTCGAATACTCGTGTTCTTCGTAGCCCAGTTTGATGGACTACAGAAGCGTTTTGATCACAGACTTCGACATTTTAGCCGCAAACTTTTTATCATTAGTCTAGATTATATCTTCACTACCAAAGCGCAGCTAACTGTAGTCATATGTATTTACATAAAACCTACTGTCTAATTCGACCCCTTCAATTACCGTGAATTAGTAGGTTGGTTATTTCACCTGATATTGTCTTTCGATAATATTAGAGATTTTGACGTGAATCGAAGAACTGAGTCTCTTGAGCTTGATGCCACTTGTTAAACATTAATCTCATGAACACTTGGTGACTTGATGTGCCAGCATGAAGCTTGAAGTCAAAACAACGAGTCGGATATA
Source organism: Fasciolopsis buskii (assembly GCA_008360955.1). Classification (NCBI taxonomy): domain Eukaryota; kingdom Metazoa; phylum Platyhelminthes; class Trematoda; order Plagiorchiida; family Fasciolidae; genus Fasciolopsis; species Fasciolopsis buskii. The sequence goes on along the minus strand of LUCM01002393.1, from coordinate 34,398 downwards.
TTTTGCCACGTCAGTTTGATTTTCGGATTTTGTGGTTAGCTTCTTCATTTTTTCCCTCAACAATCAGTGGATTATCCAATAGGTTTAACAACTGAAAACCGCGGATGTACCATATAACTATTTTTCTATTCAAGGATAAAAGTAAACATAATGACAAATTCAAGTCATCCCAGCTCAACAAAATCAACACTGGTTCTGTTCAGTGGTGGATAAATTCTCAGATTTTACACCATCATTTGTGAATAGACACTGGATATATATATATATATCACAAATGTAAGATCGCTTTCAGAAACTGAAAACTTTAGACTTCGGTCGGATATGAACCCATGCGTCCAGGGTGGAATGTGGCTCCACGGGTGACTACCGTGGCCCTATAGCTCGGCTGATGAACCGCCCGTGGCAAAATTGCGTGATTGGCACGGTGTACAGGTTCGAATTTCATTATTCACATTAAAATTATGTCTAATACATAAGGAGAATAACGAAGAAAATATTGACCTATGACAGATGTCAGGTTTGCGGGAAGAGCAGAGATTTCTTATTATGATAGCACTTGAATGGTTATCATTTTCTCAACAATTCGTATATTAGTACGCAGACCGTTAGAGAACCATTCTACACGGTGAGCAGATTGGCCGATGTTAGTGGATCCCGGCTACTGGGTGTATTTGTATAGCCTAACAACTATTCTGAGGATTTTACGCCTGTTTAATTTCAGTGCTGCAGAGTGGACTGAGTAGATTATTTCGTTGTGAGCATCTTGGCGAACGGTAAGCAAACTGATGAAAATCGTCGTCGGAACTCTCGATGATAAACCATGGCAGCTGAGTCTATTAGACAGTGCTGACATCCCTGATGTGCAAGTGGCGGAATTATATTACTTAAATTTATCTCCGGAGACATGTTGCGTCTTAGCGATCCTCAATGTGTGAGAGCTTTTTCACGTAACAGAATGATTTAAGATCTCCACAAATGGGACCGGGCGTTTGTCCGCGCATCGCTCAAGTACCGAAACAGACAATTAATTTGTGCCGTCTGCACAACACCGAGCTTTCATTGATTGGTTCCGTGGTGGAGATACAGGTTTGCAGAGAGATAAGAACAGAAAGCTGGTATTCGATTCCGTAATGTTGATACAGCACCTTTTATTCACCCCATTAGGTGTATCACAGACCTTGATATGCCGCGGTGGATGATGTTACCCAAAAATATATCCACCTAGGCTTTCCATTTCATCTTTTGGAATCCTTCATCATTTCCAATAATCAACATAATGCGACCCTCGAATTGAATTATATGTAAAACGTGATGGGAATCAAGCGATCTAGTCAACCAAAGAAGCCAGGAACTTATCACTTAGCGATTGATCCTCATAAATTGAAATTTCACAAGGCATCACATTTCTAGGAATATAAGGTACCAAACACCATAGCACTCACTACCAACGCACAACACAAACTGGTCATACTTCTGAAGCAAACGACGAACTGTAGCGAGCAGACTGTGCATGATCACTTGACTGTATGCAATCGATTTTCGTTCAACATAGGAGTTTTCTTTTTTCCATTTTCGTATTTCATATCAGCAAACTTGCAGCCCGCTTCGCAGAAGGACTCCTTCCGTGTGTGTGTGTGTGTGTGCATGAAAAAAGTTATTACTGATTAACCGGAAAAGATCTAATTGCCCAAATCCTAGTTGAGGCTCACTGAAGAATTCTAAAGACAAAAGCAACGACTATGCACCTGAAAACATTGACTATGACCAACACATTGGATGCCGAACCTAGTTCTTCCCAGGGAGGTGTGTTAAGCCATGCAAACAAATTTGACTGGTTCGAGGAGTTAAGCCTAACCGGGTAGTCAAATATCGAGTCAAATAGTATCGAATATTCGGCTAATCCGAATTGGTTTTGACAATTCGATGACTGTAGAATTGATAAGATATCTGGTCATTGGTCAAAGATCAAGTGTACACTGCACCAGTAAGAATTGTGGCAGAATTATGTGCCTAACCTCGGATTCAATTCGCAGGGCCACTTAATTTAAATTGGTTGAGGTAGCTGGATCATATTTTGCGCCTGCTAGATGAATATTCGAGTTGGTAGGTACTTAACTTGGTGTGAAAGCATGTTAAACTGACCCGCAGACTGGTTTGTATATTTCCCTGCACGCTACCTAGTCACGATTTACTCCATGCTGGGAGACAATAAACGAGGTTGCCGAATATCATAACCACTAGCTTTCTTGCCTTCAGAATTTCCATTCTCAAGTGTAAACCTGTGTACCTCAACGCTTCACGAATGTTTTGCGTTCGCTTCTCTTTTGAGCCTAATCCAATGGGATTGGTTATAAGACCGACTGATTTTCAAATGATTTAACAGGTTATAGGCTCTAATTCGGTGAATTTCCCGGTACACATCGAGTAGCTGCGTATAAACAGACCCGAATGTCTTAGCAATTGAATGGAATATACGTGTTCCGCTGATACATGAAAAATCTTTAGATTAACCAATTTTAATAGTTTTTGCCAAACAAAACTACCCCCTGTTTGCATTCTGTCGGGGGAGGTGGGTTGTCAAAGATTTCAAGATTTTTTTTACAACCACACCCGTTCCAGGAGAAGAAGTCAGCAGAATAGCTGTGTTTAGTGATCACGAAATTTTTGGTCTAACGCAACTTTTGCCTCAGCTCGAAATCTACAGCATATAATCAATCCGAAAACTCCAGTGCATTTTGACAGTTTTCATTCGAACAACAGAATTACACTAGTGTTGTTAATGGTAAATGGAGACAGACCAAAGACTTTCGTGGCGTTTGAGCAACCAGAGGTGAGCGACGCTGCACTTGAGGCTGAATTTCGTAAAGCAACGATCGTTCCGTTTCAGGACTACGGATTTATTAATTAAGGTACGTTTTGTGATCATGCATTGGTAGATTGCTGCAAGGACTTTTGATCAGCGTCCCGTCATTCACATCTTGTTCAAGTTTCAGTCATATTCAATACCATCGCGGGATTCGCTGACATGTTTTCCTTGCCACTTTGTCACCGGCTTTGTCGGCGAATGGTTTAGTTGTCGATTGTTAATTTTTTCTTTTGAGAGTCACTTAAATTCTCATTGCCTGTCATCCGGAACCTGAAAATTATTTTCTTCAACCAGTCTTAATCTGCTTGTTGTTAGATGAGAAAACGAAACCAAGGGTGCCACTTATGCACACAGAAGCCGATTAAACAACATCAGTAGTAGGCTGGCTTGTGTACTTCTATCCAGAATCAGACAGACTGGCTTGGAGGAAATTAGAACCTGTTTCTTAGGTTCGATTTGATGATCAGCTTGAGACACATTCATAGTCCTTACAAGAGTTGCATTCAAAACACAGAGAACCATGCCATCCGCATGACGACGTAAAACCCTGTGTGGTTTGACAATTGAAGTCTAGCATAAGAATGTGTAACTGCTTTATTCTCAAGACTTGACGGATTGATTTTTTCCCATCAAATCAGACATCCAAGAGACAATAAGGTAATAAACTGAAAAAATGAACCAAATGACATCAGTGAGTGAGGTTGTAGTGTGCAACCCTTAAATCGCCGTAATGGATGAGCTATGTAGATGATGATGCTAGTTGAAACGCATTCCGGGCCACGGCTCACTTTGGTTCCCCGAGTTTTTGCATTTTTGGTCGGTCAAACAATCCTTTCGAGGATCGATGTCGCAATGCCTACTGCGAAAATCTAAAATAGTTAAGAGTCTTTTCTCCCTGGGACTGATAGATTTACTTATGCTACCGTAATGCACCAATAAGCATCGATAGCTCACTAAAAATGGAGCATTCGTGAACATATTTCAAACAATTGAATTTCAGAGATGGAAGATAGGACTCCTACCCATGTCTTCACAATCATTGAGAATGACCGGTGGTTTAAGAAGGGAAACCTAAACCTGATAGACCAAACGTAAGTCGCAACTAAATAATTAAAATGTTACACTGCATTCCAAGGACGTGGGGGTGGAGAGGAAAGCTATCATATCGATTATCTTTCCTCATTCTCGCTCATTATTTTCGTTCTTCGGCATGGCTCTGATCGCACATGATATGCACACAGATTAGTGCATGATATGTGTAAAATTAGTGCATTATATATATATGTATATATTATAAGGATGTTTGGACAGAGGAATACCGGGTACGCATACCTGACAAGGGAGAATAACCGCGAAACCGGTCGTGTGCTCCCGGGCACATTTTGCTCAAGCATCCAGATACGACTTACAATTTTTATGTATACATCTGTGTATTCCGGGGCATTCTGCCCTCGTTCCTAAGGTTGGCTCAGCCCAACTGACAAACAATTATCAACGAATCACAGTTGCGGTTCTTCTGTGGACTCTTCGACGAAGAGATTCCAAACACACTCCTGACGCCAAAAATTCGATTCTGGTGAGACACACCGATTCGGAGTGTACAAGTATAAGTGTTTGGACAAGAGTATCGGGTACGCATTCCTGACGAGCGACAATAACCGTGAAACCGGTCGTGTGCTCCCGGGCAAATTTTGTTCACTCATCCAGATATTACATTTTTTATATATTATATTTTAGGCCGCATACGTAAATATCAGTCATGATGCGATACACGCCCGCCAGGAACAGCAAGGCAAGATTTTGCTGACAATAATTCAACGCTTGTATTGTTAGAAATGCAACATCAACAAACACTGGTCATCGATGAACCATCCACCATTCTCCCAAATTTTGTGGTTTTTTGATGACCTCCAGGAGCTCGAAAATTTCATTTCAACCGCATTCGCCAAGATGTTTTAGGATTCCTGTCATTGTCTGTCCATCAGATTGCAAAGTCAGCACATTAAGTGCATTTTGGATGCCATCAGGATTCAGGCCGATATGAACTTGTACGAAGCACGCTGGACCCAATTGTGTTCTCACCAGCCTTACAGCAAACTGAAAGAAGAACACTCCACTTAATATAACATGGCTCCTGAATTCGGGTGGGAGTGGACGCAGCTTTGGTCGGATTCTTTTTTAGTGTTCACTTTTTTATTCAACGAAATAACTTCGTCACCATAACGACATTTTACCTATCGGTAGTGCATTCGCTTTTGATTCATTTGGGATGCCTCCCTCAATTTGTTCATGTATGAGCGAACAATTTTGATGGGTAAAGGAGACCAGGACAATTTTTTCGAAGAATTTCCTTCAAGAAATGTCTATGCTGTATTTTGTGGGCCACCGCGTGCCAAACATCTACCAACAAAACTAAGGGGTCGCCGGATTAACAACCCAAATTCTGCCAATATTGAGTAGAATAATCACATTCCTCGCTTTATTGCACGATAAACCAACACTCCAGATCCGCTGAAGCCTGGTAAGCTCAAATATTTTTACTTCCTATCTTGATAAGGATATATGGAATGTCGGTATACAAGGACTGGAGAAAAGAGCTGATGCGGTGAATTTGTACTATGAATACGCATGGCTCTGGTCACATAGATGTAATTGATATCTCTCATGAAGTACATGCTCCTGGCTAAGTTTACTCATTTAGAAACACAAAAATGGTGGTCTTGTTTAGTTTAAAGTGGCGGCTAAACTTAAACAATTCAATTTAAACGAGATTTTTAATCAGTTTATTACTCTCCACGCACTGGAACAAAATGATTTCTTTAGTTCTAGCTCTCTAGCTCTAGCTTCACTGTTACGACTACGTGAGCGATTAACGCGGCAGACTTGGACCATCTTGACAAGAGAACAACGTTAATATAAATTGAGATAACTTCCCAGACGAAAATTTTCTTACTAATAATCAACCATGATTAGAACTCAGTTAGCGCAAAATATCCCAATTAATAAATAATTAACCTGAGACAACAAATACAGTTTCTTTGGTGGATATAGTATTTGCTAAAGTGATTTAGTTAGACAGCCAAGATTGTTCTCATTTATGGAATCGCGCGTCAGTATGATACCATTTGCCATGTTCAGGCGAGTTTATCTTGAAAACCAAAGTCACTCACATTTAAACGTAAAAAATGCAACGGAGATTTGCGACAGTTGCTAGTGCTTTATATAATCTAATAAGCGCTAGAACCTTATGGATATTAACAAGGGAAATTCCGGGACACATCGCAATATTCGATACCCATATATACATATGTATATACGCACAGATATAGCCCCTGGCCGACGAACAAAATCGCAGACCGGGTGTCCTGCCCCATTGCCACCCACCTGACCATCTATTAAGCTGGACAGTTACCGCAAAAGACTCACTTCTCTCGTTACAGAAATCAGTTGGAAAATCGACCGTTCGGGGTGCATCCAGCCGACCTTATTTCCAATTTACCGAACGGAGCAACTTTGAGAACAAAATTGCCACAAGATAATTTCTCGAACTTAATCAATATTGTCTTTCGTATCCTATCAAGTAAACGAAAGTTACGAACGTTTCCAGTCGTTTGCCATGCTAAATTTCCAAATCAAAGCTCAGATTCCCTTCCAAATTGTACATAATTCCAACCCACGCATTGCCGAAGTGAAGCGGGTTCACCTCAGTATGCTTTTCGAATACAAAATAATCTGTGGTCCAAAAACAATAGAATAATGTCTGCCCGAAACAATATGACATAGTTGACAACAAAAAAACCCATCAAAAGTTCTTTTTCTAATGACGACCTACTAATCGTCACTTTGAACGAGTCTCCAGTTAACCTGCTGAGAGTGGCAAATTTGTGTCACCGTTATGAGCTTATGGCGATTCGTAACAAGACAGAGAAAACAGCTGCACAACATCCCTCGGTTTTGAATGGTGGGTTGGGGGCTGACCGACTACCGAAAAAATGCTAGTTTACAAAGGCTTCAAGAAGTCGGTCAAGTTCGTCAGTGTGGATTCAAGTTCCTCAGTAGGGGCAAGCTCAAGGCTTAATTTCATCGTCATCAATCAGCGTTAAGCAGTAGAGCAAACCCCTGTGAGCGCCGCCTTTCGCCCAGTTACATGCCGCCAGAGGAAAAATGGACATGCAAGGGATACAGAGACTGGATCTAGTGGTGGAAGAGTAAAACAATCCCGTCGTAGGGAACATTCGCACAAAAGCACATTTTTCAGTCATTGACTCGACAGAATGTGACAACGCGATCTCAAATGTTCACGGTTCGGAGAATTCAAGAACGCTCAGCAGTCTGCGCTGAACGAGGAACACCTAGAGCCAAACCTGAGTGGCAGTCGTGGGGTGCATAGAGGTTAACGGTACAAACTTGTTCGAAAGTGTCATACCTATCTGGTTGCTTTGTAATGGGCTTCGCACTCCGATACCGTCTCACCATTGCGAATATAAGAATGGATTCGAGCGTGGTAGACAAGTGAGTTACTTACTCCAACATCATAGTCAATCGTATAGTAGTAAGGCCAGGCCCACCAAATGCTACATCCCTCAAGTAATACGCTGGAATAGAGATCGAATATGCAAGGTAGACCTACAGGGATTTCTTCGGACGTTCGGTCTAATAAGTTTATTTGAAGACAAACTTTGGCAGAAAGACGAAATTAGCGCCAAGACTTCAATCGACTTATTGACAGCAGCAAAACATTTTCCAATAAATTTTACATTGTTTAATCAGAGAATGGCCCCTTCTCCAGTCCGCTGCACTGAAGAAGGGGACCTACAACCATTACCTCGAGTGGGACAGAACCACATTAGACCTCAATACGTCATCCATGCTGAATAGCCAGGCGACATCGAAAACCCATCTGCCGTCAACGTGGTGGATGTGGGATTGAATCTTTTTACATTCGAGATGACAAATACATAAGCCACGTGAGCGCCACCGGCCACAAAGAGTTTTGCTGAGACTGACGTTGAATCACGTCTTACTTCTTAAACAATGGCTCGAAGTGTTTCGTTGGGAAATTCGGGTGAACGATGGAGACGAGAACTATGTCTAGACGGCGAAAAGTTCAACGCCCAAACTTCGGACAGTCAGGTTTCACAAAGAAACCAAAGGACGTGTAGGGCTTGGAAGTATTCTGCTCAGCCAGCCAACTGCGGTGCAGTATCCTGATGAATCTCCAGAACTAGTAGACAATGATCAATGATGACAAGACCGACGTATTGTTGTTGCGCTTAGGATTGCCGGTCAATAAATCAACGCAGTGTAATCATATGTGCTTTTGATTCTGAGTATAAATAGATATGAATTTGGATCAGCCATCGCAGAGCTGAAAAAGGAAGCGTATCACAACGGCACGAACGTCGAACCAGAACAGTAACAACCCCATCGTCAAAAGCGAATCTCACCACCCGGTTTAATTCCTAATTACTACAGGTACCGAGAATCGATAGGTAGTTTGTAGCGCTCCCGTGATGCAAAAAGAGGTAATTAGGTTGAGAAGAACTGCTTGACCAAAACTGTGGACGTGTTCTTAATAACACGAAAAAGACTATGCTGTTTACAACGCTCGTCTGCGAACTAACAGACATTAAAGATTCACATTGATTAACGGTGTTCCCAAACAGCGGCCCAAACGAGCAAGAACATACGGACGTACATGCTCACATCACAACGCAAATTAGGTCTGGTTTACAGTTTTTTGTGTACTGCATCAAGGCTTTTCAAACGGGAAGGAAGTTGTTGAGGCTGGAGACAGAGTTGGCGGAGGGAATTTCAGATAGGTATGAGAGAATAAGAAATGGGTACGAAACGCGTTTGTTCATAAGTGTGCTTATCTTTTTCGTTTACACATGGTACCTGTGATTCGTTAAGGTATACAACAAAATAATGCTGAGCAAATTGATGACTGTAGAGTTAATGAATTTGCAGACGAGTGAATACATTGAGAGTGATTCAGTGTGCATACTACTGGAAACTGCAGTTTTTCGATTCTGAACACAAAGATGCCAGAATTAATGATCCAGATAATGCTGGTTCGGCAGATCCTGCGAGGCAGGATAGACCGTTAACAACGGGTTTTTTTCGTTCATGGATAACGAAAGTAGGAAAAATGCAACACGGGTAAAGTGCGATGGCGGTGCACCTCGTAGTCCAGTTATCTCTGTTGCTGCTACCATTGTATGGATCCGGTATATGGACTTCGCTGAATGAGTTGGACGAACACATTTCGACCAAGCCGAATGTGGATAGGCAAGGGCATTCACATAAGCGCATCAGAGAAGAAACAGGAACGCGAATAGATTGGAGAGAGGGATAAATTTTCAGTAAGTGTGCTTAGTCGCACATATCTACTTCATGTGGACCGAGAATACCGGGGACACCGGCTTGACGCCGTAGCTTCGCTGCTTGGGCCTGGGCAATTTCAGCTTCGCGTTCTTCCAGATATAAATCGGACAAATCCTCACCAGCAACTTCACGGATTTGGACAAGGAAATCACGAACATGTTCACGAAACGCGGCGACATCTTGATCGAATGAGAACAGCCCGTCGATGAACACGCGAATCTGGGTATCTTGCAAGTGTGGGAATACTTGCTTAAGCAGCTGGTGCAGACTTTGATGAACAAACTGAACGTTGGGCTTCGTTCCAGGTGCAAAATTTCCGGCCGAAACTTCGCCCAGGGGCTCCGTAATCACATCGTTTTCCACTATTTTAAACATGAACGCCAAAATAGTTGATTGCAACGTCAAATCTGAAAAAGAAACCAAAAATCAGACATGTTTTGTGACACGCTCACGCATGGGTAGAGTGAAAGGGGCATGCGCTACAAGAACTAGGGACCACTACGTGTGGGGGGACCGTAAATCGTGACCGTGAGACTCGAAGTGGCCTAGAATGACACACGATCTTAATAGGTCAGGTGCGGCGACGAACCGGGCGACTGCGAGTTGCCGACTAATATAAAAAGAACATACAATGAGGAAGCGAGGCCGATTTTCGTTCTCACCACCCAAGAAAAAGAGCACACCTTTTCGTCCGACAAAAAATTGTCCGGATATTGTGACGAAGTCTGCGAATTGCCTAAGCTGAAGCGGTTTGACCTCCTCGATTGATTGGATTCTACGACCAAACAACCTACGCCTAACTACACCACTGCTAACGAACTCTCAAACTATGTTGTAGCAATAGCACGAAGACACACAGGCAGTCTTCGCACATCTGATCTGTCAAAAGAATTCCACCGCGGTTTTAACAGCAAGACCTATCACTTTTCTGAGAAGTCGATACAATCACCGACTCACAGCAATCCCTAGGTATGTCTCCTTTTTTCAGACCGACCACAGGATATTTGCCAGCTTCAATATTAAAACCTCTCCAGTGTCGGTTAAAAAGAACGGGGACAACCTGTCTGGTTCAGCAACCTTATGCTCTCTAAGCAAACCTAGCCAGTTGGTAACCTCTATTTTTGATGGACTGATATGCCATCTGCAATGCTTCATTTTCGGGAAAAACTGGAAGGTCTACCTTGAAGTTGACCAACTAAATTGCTTTGTCCAGCGTACACAGAGTAACATCATCCATACAATAAAGTGTTTGTAAGAAAACAGGCACAACCGTAGGAAGGAATAGTGGAATTGATTAACCCATGCCAACTGTAGCTAGCTAGCATTTCACTGAAGATGAGGATTCACTTTACCAACGTCAGCCAATCACCAAATGGGTTCACATCAAACTCCAGTGAACGACTGTTCTACGACGCAAACCAAAAATGACTTTATTGGTAATACATTATAGGATCCTAGTCACTAGATAATTTCTACCATGAACAAAAAGCCTAAAAGTAAATAACCATTCAAACGTAGTAAACCAACTTAATGAAAAAATTTCAAGGTGTCATGTGTAGGAATGAATCCTCAAAAACTAGTTAATCGGAGTCAAGAACATGAAAGTGTATTTTTTAGCTTTTCATACGCGTTTCTGTTTATATTTAAACCAAACGTTGTGCTTACTGATGGTTGTGCTGTGAAAAAAAACCGAAGTGCAGAAAAAATTGGAATTCTGAAACACTATCCTATTCACTCAAAGTAAGCAGTGTGGGTCAGCGCGTGATGCACGGAGAAGCCCTTGATACTAAGGATACTGCACACCGGAAAACAGGACCTCAAAACCTGACACAGTCGCCCAAAATCGTCCATGGGGATAGGCCCTTTAGAACGATTTTGTCGAACAAAAACCAATCAATTTGTCGAGGGAAAAAGACGAAACTTGATGAGCATGAACCATTCCAACTTCGTTTTTAATCCATGGAGAAACAGTCCCATGCATACGGTTAACTTAAATGATTCTAAGGTTTAACAATTGCATGCTCAAAAAGCCAGGCTGTATGACCACCGTCAGTTCCGGCGATAACAACAAAACCGATAGCGGCTACGGCCACGGGGTGGAGGGTTTGAATAGAAACTTACGTCCTGTCTGAGATCGGTCCGTGATCACGGCGAACATGTGTTGCAAGATGTCCATATAAAACGTTTTGAAGAACACTTGACTATACTCGGGCTTTGAATTGGACATATTGATCAGCATTGTGTTTAATATATTCAGGCCAGTTTCTGAAACCTGGATAAGGAGTGAGAAGTAATGATGATGCATGGGCAGAAAGAGTAACCGAGTAGTATTTATCCAATATATATATATATATATATATATATAGACATACCTGGCGCATGGTGTGTTTGATTGCCCAAATCACACTATCCAAAATCAGCTTGAACTTGTCCGTGGGTAAAGCTAACAACGCGGAGAAACAATAGCTGTTCACTGCCTCTAACAGGCTAAAGAAATTTGTCCGGTGTTCCGGATATTCTTCCAAATCCTTATCAATCATTTCCAGTGTTGACTGAAACACTGCATCTAGGATGCGAGGTAATGCAGGTAAAATGTGCTCCTCCAAACGGTTGACGAGATTGGTCATCAAAGCGAGCACCTCAGATTCACGAGCTGCAGGCACGTTGTGTTGATAGTCGTCGGCCACTGCATCAAGTAATGGAGGGAGACATACCTCGGCAACCTGGGAAAATACACCGTCATAGAGTAATTAAAAGGTAGGGAGGCGGAAGAGCCGCGAAATTAACCAACAGTTCAATATCGATTATTTATTTCTATATCAGATAAATAAATCCAACTTAGAAATGTGTGCCAAGCGGATATTCATCATTACGACTGATCCAAACAGCCAAAGCGAAATAGGCAAATTACGATTTTTCTGCGGTTGGATGGAAAATATCAACAGTTAAGTCATGCGGTAATTCGTGACGTGGACTGTTGAAGTGGTAGTCTGAGGTAAGATGAATAGAAACACCTATCTGTGGTTCGTAGTAGGTTTCTAGTAGTGTGCCCCTGGATGGCACAACTGAGGACACAGAAAAGAAACGAGACATCAACTCTTGACTTAGGATGACAAACAGTAATGGAGAGCACAAGACTTCGCCTGGCACACGGATGAAGAAGGCATTAGACGTTAAGGAGCACAGCATGGGCCTAAAAGCCTCAGGCCATCTGAGACAAAGTTCACGACGGCTGATGGCTCACCAGACCGAGCCCACCTTAGTGTAGTACACTGGAAATGGAATACAATTTGGAAGCACGAGTGAATCATTGACTAAAAACCACACAGTAATTCAGCTATCGGCAGATGCAGTAACCGAGGGCACGAGATCCAGAACTATATCTCACACTAGTTGGATAGAGAACACCGGAACGGGCGACGAGGCAGAAAGCACGCGGCGGAAAAACGCCACATGTACAATAAGTTCTAACGTACATATACTCCCAATTAGCCGAGGAAGCATTGATCTTGTCATTACGAGAACCAGCCGAACAGAGAAGAGTAACGTCCGGAGAATAATTTGGTTATAGCAACCATAACAAAATTAAGTATAAACTAAAAATAAGTGATTTTATCGAAAACAAAAAAAAACTGTGCAACAATTTCGGTGCCTTTGAATTGAAAGGACTTGACCGGCTTCGCAACAACTTCGAACGAAAATGACTGCGTCAATGTCTAACAGCGCAAACAACCGGGAAGAGGACAAAAGCGCCGAGGAGAATGGCAAGAATCAGAGGCAATGTGACAGGAAGAAGTCAGTAGCTTTGCGATACTTAGCTCATGGTCAGAGAACGGACGTCAACCATGGTAGAAAAGATGAATAAATTTGCTCAAAGTCAACTTAAGAAAAGCAATATTAGTCTTTTATCGGAGGTCACTACTTCTTTGTGCGACTTTACCAATAACAGCAGTAGTTATTAGCATCTGGCATATGTGAAGAAATTCCTCATGCGATGTGCTCGCAATGTTCAGCTCATATTGAAAGGAAATACGTCGGTAAGTAGATGGGACCAGGAAGGATTTCCTACTACATCCTGCATTGTTTCGAAACTGGAGAACAGGATACACTTAAACACCAAGAGGGGATATGGATATTTTTATTCACATGGAAAGGTAATCAGATATTTATGAGTTACTGGACCGCTGAAAGCAGGCCCATGGTGTGATTAATTTCATGTTTGAGTCAAAAGAACAGCCAACATCATCTTCTAGTTGTATGTCTGGATAGACGTGAAGACGAAATCGGTAAACGAGAAACCTATAATGGACTGAACAGTATACATATTCCTTTGTTCCATCAAAACACAAACAAAACCATGTCTGGTCTCATTTGTTCGTAGGGGAAATGTATTTCGGGGACAAAATCGGACAAAACGAATTCTGACAGATAGCTATTCGGCACGACTTATTCTGAGAAACATGCCATGGAAACGAAAAGAACACTAGACGAAGTGAATCACCGTCAGAAATTCCAGCAACACGGTTGGAAAAGACGATTGCTTACACATATCTAGCGGCTTTTCCAACCGTGTTGCTGTGGACAAACAATTTCAGAATTGAAAGATAAGCTCTCTCTTCTTCCCTTCTGCATAATAACATTCCTTGTCTGTCCACGTTCACCAAGCGATATAGATCACAGATGGCGGTCTTTTCTGAAAGCTGGTAGGGGCCGAAGCGGGCTTCTCAGGCTTTGAAACTATGACCTTTTTTCACTGTAATCCTGGTGCATTCCGTTGATCATAGGCATCGGTGGATGACGCTTTTAAGACGTCAGAGAGACATCTTGAAAAACGTATCAAAAGCCGATATTTAAGAACAACGAGAGCAGTGAACATTCAGTTCCATAATTTATATCTTTATTCTCAAAAGTGGTTTGTAAATTGTCATGAATGGTACAGACCCAGAATTGACATCGCCCTGCAGGCATGACACAACGCACAGTTCGATTGTGCAATCGAAAATGATCAGATAATAAGAGACGTAGAATAGGGTAAACCAAGGGGATATTCATCATATTTGTGCTCGTTTCCGAGACCAGTAAAAAGTAAGTCTTCATAAATCCCTATCCTATACACCCATCAGTTAACACCCCAAAGTCAATCACCCTGTCTGTATAACTTGTAAGAAACCTAAAAACACTCCGTGCCTGTCATTGTTATGGCCAGATATTGGGGTTACCGAAAACGTGGCAGAGCCTAATGGATGCCATAATGAATATTCTTACTTTGCGGCTTCGAGCACTGGGGGCCAATCCCTATAGATGAATATCCACGCTCACTCTTGTCTGTAAGCAAGTGTGCCTACGATGGTGACTTGTTTGTTTTTGACCCCACTTGTAGAGGTTCCAAATCCGCGAGTGTGTTAAAATGAAACTGCATATCGTGTGATGGCTTGTGTAGCTCCATGACCCAAAGAGTTACGCAAAATGATTTATTTCTAGCAAAAGACCCAATCATGTCTGGAAGGTCAATCGGCAGAGATCGGACGAAGTCGAGTCTAAAAGCACTCATTCTCGAGCAACATCTGAGTCTACACAACCCAAAACGTCACCCCTAACGAAGTCATTTTACCGAAGAAATGCAAGCGAAAGCAACCTAATGGTCAAAAAAAGTTCACTGGATCGATGTAAGAATGGGGAGGAGAATCCATCGCAATTCTTTGGATGGCTACTGTTCACCTAATTCAAACGGCCCCAGCCTATGGAACATTTCTTTCGTTCCGCTAGCTTTGCCTTTGGCGAAGAGCAGAGGATTCAAACCGATCGCAAAACTATATTTCCGTACAAATGGGGAAATAAAGCGACGTAGGTTTGACGACGTCATAGCTGAGAGATTTGAATAGGACTCTTCATACTTGCTCAGGCCACGTTCCCGCGCTCGCTAAACGCTCTAGTGTCCTGTGGGTAGTATTTTCGAAGATGTGGGAAGTCTTAAAGTAACATTCACCCAGAAACAGTCAGCACTGTTTCTGTTGCGGATCACACTAATATTCGTCCTTTCCATATAGGCGGCTATGTAAGATGATATGAACAATTATGGCTTCTAAGATTTGTATCACCGGGACGAGGTATTTATGGCTAACTGTTAATTTGACCTGGCTGCCTTTAACGTCCGCACATCAAATCAGATGATGTAACAAGCCAGGTTCTTGTTAGAACCAAAGACTGGTAGGGAAACCAAATTGTTTTCCTGCTTAATGAGTGAACTCCAAAAACCTTAACGGATAACAAAAACAATGAATTCCATACTGCACAGGTAGTCGCACAGGATATTCGGGACTGCGCTATCCACTGCTTCGGCAGGATCGACAGTGGTAACCATACGCCGCTTCGAGTTCCCGTGCTGAGTTAGCGTTCCATTGCCCTATGGATAAAGCTTTTGAGTCAAAGGTTTCGGTCAGTGGTTCCCAAAGGAGAAAACCCTTCGCAGTGTGGGCAGCCGCGAATTATCAACAGCATTGTCTGCGGGGAACTTTTTAATTTCCGTTCTTTCGATATAAGGATCACGCAGCTCGAGGGGTTTATCTGAATTGTTCACTATATTGGGATGTATTCAATGTCTGCAGACTTACTCAAATAAAGAAACAAACCGCCTTAGCTAGAAATCTTGACATTTTCAAATCGGACGTGTCTTCCAAACGCACATACAAGATACCAATTCCGTGTTCACGGTAGCCCAGATGCGACCTCATGCTCTCGCTTCATTCTTCGGGTGTCCGGTGATCCGGCTTTGAGCACTCGTGGACAAGCTGGCGTCGGAAATGGTCTGAGCATGCGAGCGGAGCGTCCACTGTTAGACTGGGTCCCAGTCAACAGGCGTTTGTGTGCAGTTCGGTTGGACGGTTCTGCTCGTGTAAATAGCAGTCGGCTGAAGGGTCGTTATTTTTTTGTCTAATGATTGCAGCTTCCCTGAGGCGGAGGACGAATTCGACCGGGAGTTACTTCGGTTACTCCGTAGTGTGCGTCCAAAGGACTTCGTCCAAATTGGCTACTTATTTGAGATGAAACGGCAAACCGGAGGCAGATTTTCTATCCCGTCCGATCGGACCAACAGCAGAGATCGCCTTAACCAAGTATGTTCTGACGATAATCCGTTTCTGACGAACACCGGTCTTTGTCATAAAAATCGATACCGGCTCACCTAGGGCCCACTTCCGCCTCCGCAACGCTAGACTTAGATCAATCACGTTCAAATCCGTCACGTGTGGCTGGAATCAATCGATCATCCTGGTCCACATCACCACATCTGTGGATTCAGACCATGCTTTGATCCGAGCCCGCTTTTGTTTGCGTCTAGTCTGTGCGGTCACACCAGCACAAAATCCACCTGTCCGGCACAGCTGATTCTAGACGATAACAGCCGAGTATAATTTCAACCGGAACTCTCAACGCGATTGTCGTTTCAACAAAATGCCCAGGGTTTGAGAAAACACTGGAAGCAGACCAAAGAAGCTCTGCCCTCAGCAGTAGCTGCGGTGCAGGACTTCCTGTCATATAACCCTCAGAAAAGATGGATATCCTCGACTGCAGTTGTACAGTTAGATGTTCGCAGATTCGTCTCATCGGATGTGATATACAGTGAGGAGCGTAGATGCCTGAGATGTCAACTGACCAGGAGTCTGAAAAATGACCGGGATCCGTGGTGGATAGGTAAATTTAGGGAAATGGAAAAGGTTGTGGCTATCGGAAATAGCCATGACCTTCACCGACTGATTAGGAATATTGGTCCAAGGAAGCCGAGTGTAAGAATGACAGGAGTTTAAGGAATTCAAAGGCACAGTGATTCACCCTCGAGACCGTCGGCTGGTGCGTTGGAGTGAACACTAGGACGCAGCTCAGTTGCCCCACAGCGAAGGCAGACCACCTACTTGTGCCTGCAAATGAACTAATACAAGTGGACACCAGCCCTTCATCAGAAATAGTGATCAAGAAGATGGGTTTTATTAAAAGGTATAGGGTAGCTGGACTAGACGGATAGTCGCTATCCTTCTTGAAGGATAGTGGCGAAGTGTTAACATCGGAGTAAACAAAATTCGTGGGATCAAACAGGGAAAGGGAACAGATTTCGAAAGACTGATGTGAACCGAGGATTTTGCCGATTTACAAGAAATCATAGAGGAATTATTTTAGGAAGCATCGTATCCAAACTTCCGGCGAGCATTATCTTACCCAGGTTATCTAGTACTTGTGAAAGGTGTATGTGTGAGAGCCAAGCTGGTTTCCGTCTCCATTGGCGTCGCATTAACCAAATTTTTACTTTCGACGGACGTTAGAACATAGACACATATTGCAGAGACCCGCGGTTTCTGTCTTTCTTGATTCGAAAGCGGGCTTCGACTCAGTCGATCGCGCCATTCTGTGGCCCTGCCACTCATTGAAGGCTATGCCAGAGAAATTCATTTCATTCATCCAATCTTTATATGCTAACAACTGAAATCGAGTTCGCGTTTACGATTGTGTTTAACCGGAACTCATCGTGAGAAGTGGTTTCCGTCAGGGTTGCCCTCTTTCGCCTTTCCTTTTTATCTTTGTCATTGAGATGGTTACAGAGAGAGCCCTAACCTTATGTGAGAATAGTGGCATTGATATTTGCTCAGAGAAGAATCTGCCTGACTTGCAATATGCGGGTGATGTTGTGCTACGGAGTGAAGATCCATGTAAGCTGCAAGTTTTTCTCCATCTTCTGAACAAGTGTACGCATTTTTGGTATGGATTTTGCACCTTCGAGTAAAGTGCTTGTTGCTCGACTGGAGTGGATTGGCGCGAAACCGACCCCTTTTCTCGCAGAGGAGCAACCAGATGAGGTGGACAGATTTGGTTACTACCAGTTGTATCTCAACTGACGGTCGTGCATCACATGAAGCGTCTTCGCATATTCAGAAGATTCGAGTGGTTTTAGCCAATTGAGGGCCCGTGGCATCTTCACGACATGCGGTTATCATCATCATCATCGTTCAGCGTTAAACAGCAAGGCAAGCCTCACTGATTGCTGCCTTTCCCCAGAGTGACACGTTATATTAAAAAGAGTAAGGTATTCATGTAGGTACAGGGAGGGACTACACAGGCGGGAAAAGATAAGATACTGCGCAGCAACAACGGAACACAGTCTAACTGTTACAAACGCACGTGTTTCAATCACGTCTGATTCGATAGGAAAATGACCCTCAACACGATCGCCACTTGTTCACGGGTTCACTTGCCATATCCTTCAGATGTCTCCAGCCAGCAACTCGACAGTCTTATCGGACCCCAACCGCGAAGACAAAGACGTTAGACACTACTTTACTAACTTGGCCTGCAACATTTTTTCTCATCCACGTGCCACGTCATCCGTTGCTCCACATGGCTTTGCTCTCCATTCCTTAGGAGGAACACAAAATAAGGCCACGATATGGTAGACGAGGTGTTCGTCATACGCAAAAACACGTGACCCAACCAGCGATGTCTTTACCAGTTTCATACGACTTGAAACAAGCTATTCTTCAGAAGTTGGGGCACCCAATAACAGATTCCTAACCTCAATATTTACTCACCGGATCACTCCATCCAATCCTAGGCCACACTACGTAAACACGGTTTACCGAAATCCTTCCAACCGACGAACATTCGCCCACACGCATTACTCCACGGTCTTCGCAACCGTACAACGGAACTGAAACGCACTGCAGCGCAGTACACACGACCTTCAACTTCAGTGAAATATCAGGGCCGGACGCCACAAGTGCTTCATATCCAGCGTAAGCTGCACGAGCCTTGGATATACGCAATTACTTACTCAATCCCGAGCTACCATCGTTAGACACGCAGTTACCAAGTAAGTTGGAAGAACGGGTCCACCTTATTTATTTCCTCTTCCATCCAATATAACGGTTTTCCGGCGCTGCTGTCGTCCAGTCCTGTAACAGTACTTTTGGCACTTCGAAGGTGCAAAGCACATGCCGAACCGAGAAACCGATCTCGACAGTCTATCTAAAAGCCCATCTGTGCATGTCCGCAACTCGAACAGGCACACAACGTCGTCGCGTAAATTCTAGGTCCGCATAGGCTTTTCTTCCATTTCCCAGTTCGAACTCCCACATCCCGGAGACCTCCTAAAGCATCTTCCATCACCTCGTCCTTGACGAAGTTGAACAGGAATGGAGAGATGGGACACCCTTGTCGAACGCCGCTATTCGCTTTCAAATGAACCGTACAGTCACCGGGTGTGCCCTCACGCGACCATAGGTATGCGAGTACAATGCTCGCAACAGGCTTTCACAACTTCCGTGGCATTTAACCCCTTTCGGTGAAGAGCACTGAGTAGTGCCGGTCGATCCACGGAGTCGAAGCACCTTTCGAGTCGAGGAAGACTTACGATCGTAGGGCGCCGTTTGCATGTGGCGCGTTCGAGTATCTGTCGAAGAGTGCATATCTGGTCGATGCAAACCTCGACGCTTGGCCGAAATCCGGCCTGTGTTTGCCGGATCATTTACTCTCGCGCATCCGTTGTCAAACGGTGCAGCATTATCGAAAGCCAACCACCTTGTAACAATCGGAATTAAACGGAATCCACGATGATTGCTGCAGTCACTCCGGTGTACCCTTTTCTTGAGATGGGCACAATCAGTGACTCACCCCACGATAGCGGGATACGAGTCCTCGTTCCCAATATAGTCACGATGCAAGAGGCTACGTGTGATTTCATCAGCACCCTCCACCCACATTTGGAAAAAGCATGAAGGAAGGTCGTCAGGAGGACCGGCAGCTTGTCCCCTCTTTAGAAGCGAAATTCGACTGCCCAATCCACTTCCGTTGGGGGACAGGGACACCTCCCAAGGATTCACAGCTCCAACGTTCGGACTAGATACGATAGCGTAGGCGCAGCTAAACTGAGTCTCCTCGAAATGCTCTTGCCCCAACGGTCCAGTCTTTCCTGTCTACCATGGATGAGCTCTCCATTCCTATCGCACACGACTTCACTAGTCGAAGTTCGACGACCACCGCTGTCGCGTATAAGCTTAAACAGTCTTTGACTGTTACCTGAAGCGGACGCCACTTCCATCTCTTCGGCTACCTTAACCCACCAACTTTCGCGGTCATTCCTAAGGCTTATGGTCAACTGACGCTGCAACTGCCGACGCATCTTATTCATTTCCGGTTATCGATCAAAGGTCGAGTAAACACATCGACAGCGAAGTCGGCACTATGACTCCGGAACAGCCGTTGGAACAGAAGGTGTGCGAACAACTACGGTGTTTGAACATTGTTGTCCTCGTGGTACAGGTAGAATATACTGCAAGAATTTCGTCAACATTTCGTAAGCTACGTCTAAGGTATTAGGTCCTAGGGTACAGTCTTTAGAACAGGCATTGAGTCAGAAGAGGTTGATGTGGTTGGGATGTTTTGTGCAGGTCCACAGAACGACTGCCTCGTTATGCGCTGCTCTTCGAGGCAGGTAATGGTTGGATGATGGCTCGAGGTGTCCAGTCGATGACAGAGGTAAAAAGTATGAAAGCTTTAGCCAGTGGACTGGCTCGTGTAGGTACAATTAATCTATGACATCGGAGTCCACGAGATCTCCCGAAGCGGCGGCTGCAGAAAAAAGGTAATATACCGCAGTGGCGCGGTCAATGGCGTTCCTGCATTCGAAACCTTTTTTCTTCGGTTGCCAATCAAAAACCGAGTGCATTGATGTGGTAAAGAAACGCGACGAGGACTGACGAAGACTTCCAATGCTCGAGCATCGGTGCCTTCGTTGTATTTTTAGTACATGATAGGCAGTTTGTCAGTAACGTTTAGTTAGAATCGCAGAGCTCAAGCACTAAATTTGAAGTTAAAATGGTTTGCACTTTTGTTGCCCATCCCTACAGATCGACTCCTCCGGTGCGCAATGCTGTCCGGAATCCGCACAGGCTGACAGATGGATGAAACCGATCAGCTTATGATCGCGAAAAGTTATGGAAACCTGAACAAGTGGTTTCTCTCGAGTCAGGGCCGACAAAGTCGCCGGCGAGATTTTCTTAAAAATTAGGTGGCATCCGAAATCTTTGCTTTTAAACATAAACTGTTCACCGGGGACCTTACGGCTGCTTTTCCAATACTTTCGCCCAGTTGACACCATGAGACAACAAGGAACCCGAATCGTATCAGTCCAATGTAGGTGGTCATAACAATAAAGTAGAGTGGATACAGAGAGAAGGAAAAGGATGATCATCGACTGAGATCAAATAACAAGATAATCACTCAGTTAGTTGGCACCGGTTGGGTAGTAATCTACCCGCACCCAGCTTCAAGATAAACTAGAGTTCGTCTTTCCTTCCCACCGTCGAGCAACTGATTCAGGGTCGAATAAGGTGTTATAATAGCATGAATTCGAATCACTGGAAACAAGATGACTCCCAAACCTATTTTGCAAGAGGGACGAAAGTCTACCGTTGCTCAGAGCAACAGTAAGTTTCATCTTGATGGGTGGGCCCAGAAGAATGTGCTTTCAACTTCTTCGGGGCTACTGCGATAATTCCTGCAGGAGTGGACAATAGTCAGAACAGTTGTGCATTTTTACTGTTTACAATATGAACCAGTTCCATTCCCCGCCACGACGAAACGTGATTCATCCCAGGTGAGCAAACAGAAAGAAGTTCGTAGAGGTGAGGCGCATCTCCCGTGTTTCCCCGGAGACGTCACCTGACATTCGCCATCGGGACAAAATGTTACAATAAAATGGATTTTTTGCTTCAACTGAAGTAAAAGATTGAATATTAAACCAGCCCGATTCAAACGAAGTGCCCTCATGAGGAAAAGTAAGAAACCACCAAAATATCATCATGTGGATATCTGCTTAGAATAGCCATATTTTCCGAGGAGTCAAGTTCTAACAAGGTCCTGTACCCAAAAAGGGACTAAACTGTTTTCACTGGGTGGGACTCGGGTATGATGAAACCGAACACAGAACGGACAGCTTGCTTCCGGTGGTGCATTCAATTAAAAAATCAACTAGATAAGATTCTTTGGGAACTGCGCACAAAAAAATCATTTAGGGACCATTCATTTAGCTGGACAGTTATTCGGCAGTGTATATTCCGTAAAGCAAAACTTTGTTTCAAACAACAGTACATCAGAGGCGAATCGCATCAACTATGCCGGTTGGATTTCATTTTGTTGCCACAAGATGAAAGCACAAAACTAAAAGCAAGAAGGAAAGCAACGATGTGCAAATCGCAAAGACATCACACTGTTAAATCCTACCGCTTACCCAAGCTGCGTCATGTGTGCGCCGTATCCAACATGAGAGCACATTCAGAATGGCTTTTTTGACCGATCGCATACTTTTGATCAGAGGCTGTTTCGTAACTTGTTCACCGTTCGCAGCCACTGCCTGGCCAATATTTTGTGACATGATTTTGTACACGTTAAGCATATCAAAATAGATTCGAATAAGCTGGTAAGAAAGAATAGGACAAAAATAAATAGTAGTATAACATCGGAAATGGTAATAATAATAATAATAATATTAATAATAACATTTGGAGAGCAACGATGATGTTTACATCCGTGAGCAATAGCTTACCTGAACCAAGTAAGGTTGTCCAAGAGATTTACATGCACTGTAGTTAGTTTTCAGAATATTGCACAGCTGTTTTACTACCTCCGGGTCTTTGAGGATATCCACATTCATGGAAGCCTGGGAAAGAATGCCATCCCAGATCTATAAATCACAAAAATTAGGCGTTGATCGATACTGATAGTTTAGACTCACCTGATTTGGCAGACGGAACAATCGTTCTATTTGCTTCCCACGTACTGTAGCGTCGGTTTGAGCGCTGATAATGATCCCAACTGCTTCATAAAATGTGTGTACTTGTTGGGAATGCAAGTCATTGATAATGATGTCGATGTCCTTTAAGATTTCCTCCACGAATTCCACCGCTTCGCCGTACTGGAACAAAACAACACTGCGTTGTCAAACCAACTCTATTAGCTGTGCTGCGAAAAAGGAAACGACACTAAGCAAACTAGGGATGAAAACAACAATTCACATGAATTTCTGGAAATCTCCGATTTGTTTTCTTCAGACTGATCAAATTAATGGACAAAAATGACTAAACCACATTGTGACCCCTTTATCAAATAAACAGTCATCTATTTTTTCAACTAAAAAAGGGTCTGCGTGGCTACACATCCCGTACGGACGAGGGACTGTGAACAGATAGTCAAAGATATCGGAACTTCATTAACTAATTAGCAAAGAAAGTCAGAAACCTGTAAATAACAAAACGAACGCGACCGTTTGAATATTCATCACTTCGCCGCTCGATCCGAAGACACCGAATGTGGAGCTATCACTTTCAAATGCTGGTTGTCTCATTTTGCGCGGACAAGGGTGTTCAGTTTGTCCCTCCGCATACCACAACAGTCGTGCCGACCGGGCTGTATCGTGTAACGATTTTTTTAAATACTTCATTGTCATCTGTCAATGTCGTTTTGCAATCCGGCTTTCCAAACAGTCACTTGAGTGTTCGTGATTCCCGCTTCCTTATGCAATGTAATCACATTAGGATGGACGAGTGTATTAACCGACTTTGTTTTCGGGTTACCGTAACAGTCGCGGACGTAATGGACCCCATTCTGCGAATTTCCATAACAAATTCAAATGGACTAATTTGCACCGAAATTGCACAATAAAGCACATACTATAGCCAAGTCACTGAATAATTGCAATCCAATTAGGGGGGGGGAACTTTGTCTGTAATTGCCGGACACTGTTTACCATATTTTACATTCCATCCTGAATAGAACAGAGAGGAAGATTACAGTTCAGGCCCTTGAAAGTTTTCCCATACCATCAGTGACGTTGGTTGATTCAAACTACTCAACTTAAATCCTAACCTCGGGACGAATGAATAAGCTTTTAGAAGGCCAAAACAAGCACAATCTCTTTGGTTGATTTTTCTACTATGACCACAGCATCATTATCGTTCAGCTTTGAATAGCGGGGTGAACCCCACCGATCGCTGCATCTCCCACATTGCTGCACGACTGTTACCGAAAAAAAGGTGGATAGAGAATCCATCAGAGAGATGAGAAGAGAAAAGATCCCCGTCGTAACCAACACATGGAATAGTCTAATTGTACAAACGCGCGCTTTTCTGATTCGACAGAAAGTAACAACACTGTTCTCTGCTGACGGTTCGTTGAAATCCTTCAATGTCTCCAGCCAGTCGCTTGACGGGCTTTTCGGACTCTGACCATATGAAACACCTGTTTGACCGAAATTCGCTGGACATTTTCTTGTTCCACTATGCCACGAGGCCTCTTCAGCTCCAAGGGAGTAAGAGAAAACAGGGCACGGTACGGTAGATGCGTGTTCCCAATACATCACACGTGATTCGATTAAAGTCTACTAACACCGATCGACTTTGGCAAAGTATTCTCCGGAATGGTACCCAACAGAAGATTTCTAATCTTCGCATTACTCACTCCATTCCTCTACCCAATCACAGCAATGGCGCAGAAACATCGATGATTGAAAGCCTTTAGGAAATGACCAACTTCGGCACACGTCTCCAGTGCGACAGTACACGACATTTTAACTTCGGCTAAACTTTATGTTGATGCCCCAGATGTTCTGGTTTAGCGTCCGACACTTGAATCTAGCGGCCACTGGCGTAACCAAAAGGATCAACAATGATCAGCTGCTCTCTGTTGAGTATCAAGTTCCGTACTACAACCTTGTACCACCAGTTTGCACTTTGAAGGAGAAAACATGTCGAATGAAGTTGCTGCTCTTATAAGCTGATCTAGCTTTCAATATATTTGAACAAACACTCAAGGTCATCGGCGTAACCCAGATCACGTAGCTTCTCACTATTTATCAACTCGACCCTCATATCTTGAAGCGTTCCTTATTACCTAGACGTTAAACAAAGATAAGGAAATCAGACATTTACTAAAAACCGCTGGTTGTTCCGGATGTAGTTTACAGTTCATCGTACACCTTTATCTGATCACAAACATTTGAGTACAGTGCCCACAGAAGGTGAACGAACTTCTCTGACATACTCTTCCGGTGAAGAGCATTGAGTAGCGCTGTTCGATTAACTGATTCAAAGGCTTCTTTCGAATTAATAAAAACGATGCTTCTCGGGCGATGGTATGCAGCACGTATCAAACAACCAACGAAGGGTGATAATCTGGTCGATACAACCTTAACGTCATGGAAAACGGTGGACGGATACTGCTAGGGGGTGGCAACCATCAAGCATGACAACGACCAGGGTTCTTAAACAGCTTCTAGTTCTAACAACAAACTATCTACAACGTGGCCGGGAGTGGGTCAGTGGAACGTCCTGAGCTTGGAGTAATTAATCTTTCATTTTTTCAAATGATCTGGCAGCTTAAATTAACCGGGACTTGCAGTACCAGATTATTTTACCAGGCTTCTCTATCCACGGACCTCATATACATGACCGAATCTTTGACTTGAGATAAGCCGTTCTGTATAGCCCGTTGGATTATGGAGGCATACAATTCGACATATCACGTGAAGAAGGATGTGTACAGCAAACCAAGTAAATATCTTTTCAAACAGGAAGCAACATTGACATCCGAACTGGAAATAAAAGAAAATTAACTACCTGGACATTAACCATTTGCCTACGACATTTCTGGGCAATCTTGATAAATGTGTCACATGCCATATCCTGCACGCCTTCATGCGTTTCGTGCATAAATTCAAACAATTTGGTGATCACAGTCTTCAAGAACCGCCAATGTGCACGTAGAAACCGAGGGTACTGGCCGACGACGTACATTATGTTGCTAGCTACAATGGCCTTATTGTCTTTGCCTCGCTTCTGTTCACACAGACCGAGCAGATCACGGATGACGATTACCAGAAAGCCGCGTTCATCCTCCTCCTGCATTGCGCCCGAGATACTTCCTATGGCCCAGCAGAGCGTGTTCAGATTGTGCCAAGACCATTCGCTACCATCCACTTGATTTTGAAGTTTCTCAATCATGATTTTCTTTGTGTCCTAGAGAGAGACAAATATGGTATTTCAAATCGAATAGGCGTTAGAAAAGCAAACGTGGGCGTATGATCACTTCGAAACAACTACACAGGATTGCGCCAGAAATGTGCTGTAAAGTTGGAGTGTTATACAAGTGAACTGATGCCAGGCTAAGATCATTTCGGTAGCATCTGACAATAAATACAGATCTATTTCAACTAAAAGGGATAAATGAACCACTGACAACACTCTAAACAAGGGATTCGTTTGGTGACGAAAAATGTGGGCAAGACAAAGCCTTAGTGGCAACTAAAATAAGCTGTACCCGAAAATCCCCATCGTTTTGCCAGACGCAGCATCGATAGCTACCGGCTGTCGGAAAATTAAAATAACGAAGGACATAAAAAAAGATTGAAAACTTTGAGAATGTTAGACACCGATCTGCTTCACCGAGAATGGACTGATGTAGGTTTAGCGAAATCATTAACGTCAATTTACTTACCGCATAATCCAAATGCGTCAGATAGACAAGGATCTCCCGCATACTTTTGTACAAATTCAAACTATCCGTATCTTTCATAAATTCACGGACCACTTCACCGTGTTCATTTTCAACCACCAAAACTTCTTCGGGTCGAGCCATTCGTGATATGATAATTCGACGAAGCTGTGAAAAGGATTTTGCGTACTCCAGCTTAGTATCAACTTTAGGATATGTACACTATATGTCTGATTCAAAAG
The DNA here is from genome assembly GCA_008360955.1 of Fasciolopsis buskii. Taxonomy (NCBI): domain Eukaryota; kingdom Metazoa; phylum Platyhelminthes; class Trematoda; order Plagiorchiida; family Fasciolidae; genus Fasciolopsis; species Fasciolopsis buskii. The sequence goes on along the minus strand of LUCM01002393.1, from coordinate 7,377 downwards.
TGAGAATATCTGCCGCTCAGGTTATATACTGAGGGAGAAACTGAAGGCGCGTACTGAGTTGCAAGACTCAATGTAAGCCTTCAGTTCCTATACATATATACATATATAGTTTGGATCGAAACGTTAAAATAAACGTAGTAACTCAGTGTACGCCTTCTCAATTCTCTCTCTCTCTCTATATATATATATATGTATATATAGGGAGACAGAGTTCAGTTGCCACAACCACTGAATATGCCAAAAGTATCTCATACTTAGCAGTACAAACTAACAGCGAAGGAAAATTACGGCCGTGAGAATAAAGCAACAGAGAAACGTAAGTATTTTGAAGGCAAAAACATTTGCCCATATGGCGTAAAATCTTCCACTATCGAGTTGAGGTACCTCGCGCATCCCAGTATTCCAAGTGGGCAAACGTCGAGCAATCTCTAAAAGATGACATGTACGACGAAGCAGTCGACTGGTGAGCATATTCTGGATTAACTTTGTCATGGATGAGTTAGAGAAAGATGTTTCAGGTCTCCAGGATGTATGGATCGAAATGGTCAGTGGGGAG
>LUCM01002389.1:46357-59170 GCA_008360955.1 Fasciolopsis buskii | reverse complement strand
ATCCGTCACTGATTTGCACGGTTACTGTTCCGAAGTTCATCAAACCGTTCAGGGCTCTTGCCGGTATGAGCGTAATGGCTAAGGACTTCGACTCACAAGTCAGTTCGTCATTGTTTCCGGTTTCGCGTTCCCAGTTGGGGCGCGGGTGGATATCACTGCTGTGAGTTCAAATAACAAGGATGAAAACACTGTACTGAGTTGGCTTCCATGGGTTTCTTCATGGTGAGCTGAGCGATGATATCACATGGTGAATTATTTCATGTAAACATTCAATCTCCTACTACTAATATGTATCAAATAATCAAGCTGTGTAGGTCATATGCAAAGCCTTCGTCGTACTGAGGCTGCCTGCAGAGAAGTCATCTATCAGTAGAGGTCGATCGCTGTGAGGTAACGGACAGTAACCGTGCAAAACAGGTATTCCTTATCTAAAGAGACATGACGGGCACAAATTGGTAAGGTCATCTCAAGGTTAGTTAGCAGACAATCGTGTTTTTCAACGAGTAAGCGAAACATTCAAGTAACAAAGTTGTTTATCGTTGTTTGTGATGCACTTGCCTCCTAAAAAACAATCTTCCATTACTTGTAGTTCGACCATCCTGTACGTAAAGATACATGGGTTTCAAAAACCTACAATTGTACCTTTTGATTTAACTTCAGAAGCAAACCCTGATATATTAGAGGTTATTACGATCGACTCATAATGACCCGTCTCGTGGTTGCATCCCAGATCAGTCATGATGAAATGCCTATCCTGAGGATCCCCGACAAGAGTGAGTCTGTTGTGGATTGCACGCATAAGTTCCTAATGTTGGGTTGGGTATTGATAATGTATTCTGTATCACTGCAAAATCAACTGATAAAATGATTAGAGTCAATTTTCAATAAACTTGAATGGCTTTCCACATGACATTGTTCAAAGTGTGAACATCTTCATACACTTAACCCTAGAACTAAGAAATGAGGTAAGCAACGTTTGGAGATGTATGTTTATGCTATTCTTCAAGTATAAACTTAGTGTTAGGGGAATCCACAGCAGCCTCCAGGAATCACTGCGAAACTTAGGGCAGCAGCAATGATGCTTATTGGAAGTAAAATAGTAGCATCGCATAGTGCACTAAATCACCGGGCATCAGTAATTTCATATCTACTACCAAAAGTGATCAAATGATCTGGGATTTGAGCTTCTGAAATTTTGGTGGTGACAGACATCTGATCCTTATTAAGATAGGTAATAGTACATGTTTGCCTCTTCGCGTCGATTGGACCATCGGGACTTCTACTTCTTCTACCCGTGTTGAATACATAAAAATTCTGTCTATCCAAAGGAGATACATGTTTTGTTACCGTATCACAGTAAGTTCTGCAGCCAGTCACAAAATAATGATCATCTAAATAGGAAGCTTACTCGATTTCTGTTGCCTTCAGGCGGCTGCCTTTAGCAGCTCCGAGAAAGTGCGTAAGACCGTTTGATGTGATCCAAACTCATAAACAATTTATGTTCAAGATTGTACAACTTAGACGCTGCAGGCATTCGGGACCTACATATCGCTCATCAGTGCATGTATGGTTTTTAATTCCAGAACAGACGAAGATTGATTCGATTAGGCCGGAAATAGGTTACTGTATTGTAAGAAATCCCAGTCACTTATTGCTAACTCTGATGATACTGTTGAATTATGCCAGAATTATTCTAAATTATGTTATAGCTGTTCGTAGCTGTCATGGAACAGACTTATTGTGATCTCATTTATACAGATCCGATAAGTGGTTCACTTAACCCGAGCAAACTTTCACGTGTTTAACCTCAGACCTATTGATTGTCTCCGTATTATCCCACAGTCTGCAGGCAGAATTATATTTCTCAGTTCCTGTGAAAGAACATATCCTTGCCTAATTTCGAATAATGGTAATAGAATTCTGAAGTACTGGTGCAAGTAGCATAGACCTGCAGGCTCAATGGACACCAAAAATCATTTAATCAGAAGTCGCCATAAATTTCGAAAATATGATAATTACGATCACGCATTTCGCCCACCTTTTTCACCTTCTCCACGACGTGACTTCAAGTCGGACGTGATCAAAAAAATGAAAGATGGTTTCCGTTCTCATGATACTCCATTTCAGTTGATTCGGAATAAGGTTTTATGCATTGATTGCTGAAATCAACCAGAACTCCCAAATTTTCCACAATCTGCACACAAAAAGCGTAGCGTATTTGGTGTCCTTAAAATAGACGTTCAACCACCCCGATCAAATAAATGATACAATCAAAGCTCCAAGGGTGTATTGTTTATGAACAACTTTGCCTTTCTTCCCTAATGAAGCCAATCGAAACCAGCTAGTGTAGAATAGGTTTGGGTTGAAATTGAAATATCTCATGTAACTCGTATGCACAGGACGTGAATAAACCAGACATCATATGTGCCGTTTCCAGGTGAGCAAATTTATTTCTATGAGTTGTGTTTTACATTAAGACGACCAAATATACATCTTCGTATTTGGAGAAAGAAGTCAAAAGGCTTGGTGACCGATAGAGGTTTTAGATTTTTAAGAAAATGATCAGCTCATCCAAAACAGCAACCTGGATTTTGTGTAAGCATAAACTTAATCTTCTGCACTTTGGCAATAATAGTGCCGTTGTTTGCATTCCTGGGCCATGTTTTCTCCTGTTTTGGTACAAATTTCTCGGTCATCTCGGACCAGGAGCACATGAAATCGTATCCTTCACGTAACTTACAGGTTTATATTTTTCCTATGGTATCCATTTTCATCTGTCTAAGAAGACGCTTGGTATGAGCTTGCACAAACATCTCCAGAATTTAAAAATTTCAAGTGTCCTTGCAACCCTAGAGCACGAAAATAAGAATCCTGTGACTGGAATGCAAGACCTGTTCTGGGAATGATCAAGGCTCTTTTATCAAAAGCTTGAAGGCCGTAATCCCATTCATTACGCTTGCAGAAGAGAAAATCTTACGGAACACAAAATGTGATGCCATGACAAAAGTGTCGCTTCCCTTGTTTTGTGACTGGATTATCGGGGTCGCCAACTCCAGTGACAAACCAATAGTCTCAGTCTTAGCTTAGCCCCGCTGTTTAATCAAGCAAGAACCATTAAATGACCGGTCATCACGACTGATCTTTATTTGTTGTAATCAAGCGATTTTTATGGGACTGTTCACGTTAAAGCTCACTGGCCGATTTTCTGCAAACTGTCGGGCTTATTTTGGCTTCCCTGACCATCATTTTGTGCAACGCCTCCGCTCGCCTCTGAACGTGTTACTAAAACCAGACCACTTTCAGTCGTTCCGTGAACTAGGACGCATGCCTGATTCTGACTTTGTTATCAGGCTTGCAGGCGATCAGATTCCTATCCTGTGGGTCATTCACCCAGTGCCAAAAGGATTTATCATAAAGTTATCTTTTAATTATCGTACCAAAGCAAAGAGGTCCTGCATGTCTGGCATCCTTTCTTAACCCTACCTTACAAACATCCCACCATGGTTCTTCGTCAGCAAATGAAACAAGAACAACGTCGAACAGCCGGTCGGTTCCGAAGATCGACACATGTTACACCGAAAGACAGCTTTTGCCTGCACCATCGAACTACATTTAACATTGAGGTGTGAACTGAAATCTGGCCGATGCACGTAATAAAAGGTTAAACCGGGGATGGTTCTGTGGTTTATTAACAAAAATGCAACTGCAGGTTTGGATTTTCATATTGACTTTGGGACGCTGCAAAGTAGTAAACCACTCGCAAGACCCACTGAAACAGCTATTACGATGCTTTAGGATTTTCATCGGATAGAGTTCCCTCGTATCACTGTCGATTGACAAAGGCCAAAAATGCAGTAACCTCACTTTCAGTACTAACAGTGTTGTCGCTTTTTGAAATTTTACGGGAGTCACCAGATCGGCAATGAGCTGACCTAGGACCAGATGGACTCTTTCGAGCACATACATAAGCACGCACACAGGGGGTCACCGATGTGGCATTCCAGCGAAAGTAGTCCCTAGGGTTGGCGCCTTACAAAGGAACTGGGCAAAAGCAAACACATACAAACAAATCGCGGCTGTGATGAATGCAGGGTACAGTGGCTTGAATGTAGCTCGAATGCGGTAGCACACCAACACACGCACACACACACACACACACACATACACACACACAGCAACCCATCCTGTTTAAACTGAGATATGTGCGGTTTTTCTTAGTAGTATATTTTGCATGTGGATGAATGAACAAAATTTCCCCGGAAGAACGGCCGGTTTCGTGGTTATTGCCACTCTTCAGGTATGCATACCCCTTATTATTCTGTCCAACCATCCCTATACTAGTGCGCTCCTTTTTTAGTTTCTCACTAGGATCTTATTTGAATGGCTAAAAGCGTGAATGCATGGTAAGTTCATTTAAGAATCATGTGGCGAGATGTTTGCCCTGAACGGAATGCAGACGAAGGGTAGTGAAATGAGATGAACAGTTCAAGCACGTGAACAAACACCTATTACTCATCTTGCTTTAGGATATCCTAGCTGTGCTTGGATCGTGCATATACCTAAGAACTGACGGTGCACAAAACGGTGAGGTCTGATCTCTGGGTCGCATGCAACTGAACCGCTGGTCAGTAAGCGTTCGGGGGCATCAGGTGGTAATTTGTTATTCCTCAACTGTTTGGACCAAGCGGTTTAGAAGCGTGACACTTACAATTTTAGCTCCGTTCGCACGTCGTTTTAGTACATATGGACAGAAGACTGCTTCCGATCTTGGCGGTGGGAGTAAAATTCACCCCGAGGTCTCGGCCAACAGTGACCGGATAGTGCCCAAGTATGACATGAACGCCACGAGTTGTCGCAAATTATCCCTGACCGAGAGCCGAAAATAAAACCCTAACTGGAAAACTTTTTCATCTTATCATACTGCGACTAGTTCCGCAAGTTCTATTCAATTTCCATTTGTTGATCTTGGAGTTGGAAGCTTTAAATCACAACCTAAGTCCGTCTTTCTCTGAAAATTTACTGCAGTGCCTCTGTGGCTTATTAATTCTTTTGTATTCAGCCGTATTTTCCGCTGTATATCACTGTTATTTTTTTACCTTAATTGCTCTAGTATGGACCCAGTTTGTGCGCAGCCTTCAGAGCAATATAAAATGTGTCTACTTGCCCTGATGGAATCCCAATGCGTTCCCAACACCTGATGTGATGTAATTTTGTTGGTAACCCGCTTGACAAAGAACACCTTTCTGCCTTCTGTGCTGCTGATATTCTGACTTAACGAAATGACCTCTGATCGATACTCACTGAATTGGGAAGTCTTCTAGCCGATGAATAAGCAGACCTTAAGCAATTCGCATACATGGTTAACATCTGAGCCAATCACCTAGTTCGGTTAGCCGCATGTGCTCTCGACGGACTGCTCTTTTGCATGCATACACAAACAGACCAACGCACTCATTCTGGTCAGTCGAAACTTGCGGCTTCGAAGGGGAGAAATATGTGCTTCCCTGACTATTATCCATTCGAAATCCGTCCACAAATTGTCCTGGCAGAACGATCATCTCTGTGACGACCTCAGCTGCCCAAACACCATTTTCCGTGTTGGCCAAATATATCGCGTTGATTCAGTCGTGCAAACTACTGCCTACTGATGGGTTGTCAACCTCGATCTGTCCGCTGACGTTCACACCCACAGGGAACCAATAAGCAGCATATTACTGTGATGCCCCGAGCTGCTAGCGAGTATAATGAAGCATGGCTCCTAAAGAGACGAAATAAGTGCAGATCTGTCTAAGGATCGCGGGATCTGCTGGATTCAATGAGCTCTGGAGACAGAACCTACTGCCACCATCGGAAATTCCCACGAGCTGTTTCATCTCATCCTTGTTGCCGTTAGGAAAGCAATAGGTGAGAGTGAAATGATCTGTGAAGTTGACAGTTCGCCTATCCACAGCCTGCAGTGACGTCTTGCACGCTGGACAGAGCAATTACAAGCACAATTTAGCTGGTTCTCAGCATCAGCATCTACCACTTTTGGCAGATTATAATTCTCTGAATTTTTTTAAGATCATATAAAACTTTCGGCCGCCCGACATAAAATAACGTCAACTTCAAAATATCTGGGAAAGTATAGATTCTTGTAGAAGGACAATAACAGAATTATAATTTGAGATACTGACAATGCTAGACTTGTCACCATCCACAACATCTCCCCCTGTTGAAGTTATTGATAAGCAAAATCTATTGGGATTACCCGGAAATGCTTAGTTTGGCGGCTTGGGCGTTCTGATCATCGTTGCGGGAGTAGGTTTACATCGATTGTATCCGCTGGTGCTAACGGCTTCAGCATGTTGAACGTATTCAGTAGTATTTCGAGAGGAAGTTGAGCAGCAGTGTCAACCGTGGAGTCAGTGTACCGTTTTATTGCTTGATTGCTTTATGGGATCCAAGTTTCGGCTGTCACGGCGTTTTCATGCGACCGGGATCCTGTTTTGCGTTGGATGACTTCCTTAGTTCAGGCTGGGTGACCAGGTCTGAAGTTTCTGGTGTAGACCGTTGAACCGTCGAACATACCTCCTTTCGGCACGCTGGGTTGATTTGGCGGAATCGGAATAAAGGCACTGTGGATGGCTTTCAATTTGCGGCTCATTGGCACTTATTCTGGGGAGATTTCTCCGGGTGTGCATGAATTTGGAGTTTCGCGGTACACCAACAGGAATTCTTACAGGGTTTATTCTCCTGTTTCCTCCTATCGCGACTTGAGTAGTGCTCATCTGAATGTATCGACGAATCATCCCGCTTGACCGTTTGATTGCTGATTGTATGGGGGTGAGATAGAATGACGCATTTTGTTCTGGTGGCAGAATTTGCGGAATACCGCGGAAGTAAATTGAGATCCATTGTCTGACACTATTTTATGGGGCAACCCGCATTGAGCAAAGGCGTCGTAATAACGCGATGGTACCAGAAGGTGTGGCTGAGTTTACTGGAAAAACCTCTGGCCACTTTGAAAAGGAATCGAGAAGTGCCAAGTAATAGGTCCCTTTAATGTGCCCTGCAAAGTCAGTGTGTAACCTAGGCCACGGTTGTCTACGGGCCGGCCACGTGGGCCGTTGGCTGCTTTGGTAACATTTTGGCCGCCTCCTGGTATTTTGAGCAGTTGTGCACCATATCCATGACGTCCTCATCCATTCCCGGCCAGTATACATAGCTGCAGGCAGTGGCCTTCATTCTGGTTACACCCGTGTAGCTCAAGTATAACTTTTGTATGACCGTCGGTGGAACCCCCCCTGGTACGACTATCCGGTGCGACCCCGTTAGGCAGGATTAGACGACAAAAAGCGAGTCATTTCGTCGATAAAAAAGTACAAACTCACCGGCTAGTTGATTGCCGGCCAAGGAGTTTGAAAGAACTTTATCACCTATGTAGTATGGGGTCCTGGAACGTAGACCAACGGACATCAGTCGCCGTGACTGGTGTTACGATGACGGGTTCTGAAAATTCATCCCTGACGGCATGCTCCACGGAAGTAGCAGCCATGATAGTTCTATCCTCTAGCTGGTGGCTGTTAATGAAGTGGGAACATCCGTCTGCTTAAAACAAGTCTGTGGTCTTACAGAACTTGATGTCACAATCGCACCTGGAAAGGATGGTTGTTCATCTTTGCAGGTGACTGGCGACGTATGTCGCGATGCCATCTTTTGGGCCGAAGATGGATAAAAGTGGCTTGTGTTCGGTTAGCAGAATGAAGTCTCGGCCATGGGGGAACTTGTGAAAGTTTTTCACCACAAAGACGAGAGCGAGTGCCTCTTTTCCATTCTGGCCATAATTCTATTCTTCTGGAATCTTTTTCCGTGACGCTTGCGCCTCACCCTTCTGAGTTCCGCTAGGAAACAGTTGAGAGACGATTGCTTCAATCCCACAGTTTGAAGAATCAGCAGCTATAATTATCGGTAGGTTGGGGTTGTAATGTGCTAACAGCACATTCGTAACCAGTATTCTATTCAAGTCGTCGAAGGCCGATTGACCCTGATGCGGCCAGCATCAGGTTTGTACTTTTTGTATCAGCTTGTTCAGAAAACTGCGTACTCCATGAAATTTCGAGAGGAAGATGCTGTAATAGCTGATTAAGCCAAGAAACAGGCGAAGACATGGGACATCCTTTGTTGTGGGCATTCGCTGAATTGCCACGACGTTCCCCAGGTCTGGATGATGGCCGTTAGCATAGAAAATAAACCCAAGGTACTGGATTTCATCCATGAAGAACTTTTCCTTGTGCGAGCGCAGCCCAACATTAGAGTGGTGTTTTTACGCTATCGTACATGTTATCTGCTGAGTTTCAAGTCACTATGATGTCATCTGGATATGTCGGCACTGCCGTTACGCCCGACAGCACGGTATCCAGCACAATTTGGAAAATTGCCGGGACAGTCCTTACACCAAATGTTAACCGAGTGAATCGGTACATACCACAATGGGTGTTGGTTGTTAACAACCTCTGGAAGCCTTGGGCCATTTCTATCTGGAAATATGCCTCGACTACATCCAGCTTTGGGAAACAAATACAGCTAATGAGACCGGTGAATGTGTTTAGGAATCAACAGCTGATAGCAGACAGTCCAATGCAGCATTCAGAACAGTGGAAAAATTAGCATAAAAGCGTATACTGCCATTTGGTTTCTTCACGATAACTATTTGCGCCAAACGCTCGGAAAATGGTAAGGGAAACAAAGTTTTCTGGTTCTTCAGATGTTTTAGCTCCTGGTCCAAAAGGGATAGGGCCACATACGGTATTAGGATATTTGTGGAAAACAGGCTGACTGTCTTTCCTCAATTTTAGTACCTGCAGTGCGAGAGCGGCTTGGGCGACTTGGATTGTTGCGTGCGTATAACCTGTGAGTTGATGTGGACCGCTTGAGCGCTTTGACTGTGTAGACATTTTGGCCCGATCTCTCCTGCTTTCGTATCTTGGCTGCATAGTGTTTCAGGTTAGGTAAATGTTCGCACTAATCCACGAGGTGTTTCAGTGTTGCATCTGGTTGTTGCTCGACTTTAGGTAGCAAGCGAGTGCGTAAGTCACAATGACTTGGGGAATGAAGCACACTAATGGAGACTAGACACCAGAATTGGTCTTCTGTTAGGTCGACCAGCTTGAATCTGATGCACTCACGATTGACTATTACTTCGTACGTCAGCCAATCATCAGCATCGTGTTTAATAAATTTCACTGATTTCGAGTGTTGAACAGCGGAAGTGGGTAACCAAAAATATTTTTTGGAATCTGAATAGTCTGATCTACTGTTCGGTTTGACGGTTCTTCTGGTAAAATGAAACCAACCTACCGCGTATGTTCTGCAGGCCCAGGTTTTCCCCGTAGTAAAGACATTTTGGTTCTATCGTCTTTATGCGCTAGGTCAACAGTGAGCGTATCCTCGTAGCGCCTGGACCAGGATTAAAATTTACCACCGGACTGTGAGTCATGCAGGAAGTCAGACAGTGACCGAAGCAGCGCGTGTGATGAAATTTCAGGACTACTAAATGTAGTGGCCAAGCTCCGGATAGGATAAGTGAGGGTCTCCATCATTTTGAACTGGATCTAAAACATTTTATTCATGCCCGCATCCATTGCTGTCATCGTCCGATTGCGTTGATTTCGAACGACCCCATCGCCAGATTTGCTGCTTTTCCCACTTGGGCTGATCAACACATAACAATGAAGCACAAGGCATCAATACTAGACGTCACACAACAGCACAGTATCACCGACAAGATCGGCAGCCCTGCGATCGAAGTGGCTAGCCTATTTATGGCAAACATAAAAGCTCGTCATTTGAGGCGACTATATCAAGGAACTGATTAGCCTGCTAGTCATTAAATTATTGATTCAGACGTCAACAGTTGCCAATCCGTGTTGAGTGGCCATTGATCCGCTAATTTGGAAAAGAGCCCGATTGCGCAAAGGTCTCCAGTTTCTTCCAAACTGGATGAAGATCTGTTGAAATGACCTTTCTGCCTCCTTGACTCGTAAAGAGGAACTTGATCTGGTATCATGAAGCGATTCATTAATTGTACCCATGCTCAACGGTTTTAGTAATCGTCATACGATCACTTTACTTCTGACAGTGGTCAAGATAGTATTGTAGACGCTGCTGGGCCGTCTGATACTGGTTCGTAAGAATAAATTCGGCGAACAGCAGGCCAAATTTCGCCCGGGTTGGGCTGCGTCCACTAAATTTGTGCTTCTTTGAAGCGCGCTACAAGCGCCGTTTTGTAGTGATAATAATTCCCTTTGGCCAGAAAGACACCTTCAATTCAGTTGAACGAACAGCCTTTAGAGGAAATGTATACTCTAGAAGTTTGTGAATCTGTTGCAATCAATGTACTTGCATACTTCATGCACATGACGGTATCCGGTGAACAATCAGATTCATTTGGAACAGTACTTTTCGACAAAGGTGCTCCATTATGTTACTTCTGTTTCATTTCCTCATAGAAGAGATGGTGGAGAATACTTTAGGAAGTTACTAAGATGTACACGTCGAGGTCTCGATTAAAATGATGACCTTGTTTGCTTGTCTGAATGTAAGAAGGTGCGGAACGCACAATTAACATAATCCGTAGACCTGTAGTTTCATTTGGCGTATGATTTACGCCTCCACAATTTAAGGTATTGTTAAAAGGCTGAACGTTAATTTTTCCGAGCTTGGTCTACGTTAGGGAACAAATAACAGTTGTCGTAATTGCCTTGGGAGTTGCATGAATAAGAGCAGTAGGGCACGATAGTAGGAGTGAAATTCAGGCGTCAAGGGGCATATGCTGGAAAGAAGCACCTTTAGCGATGGGCTGATGCATCGTTGAAATTAAAAGGTATCAAGTGATGCGATTGGTGAGCTCCATTTTGCATGGTTGCGAAAGATGGAGTTTGTGTACTGAGGCAATTTGTTGCTTAGACGTTTCCGACAATCGGTGTTTGTGAGGCATCACCAGGAATGAATGGAGTGGCAGTTTGGGCATTGCCAAGGTAAAAGGGTCAAAATCAATGATCAAAAGACACTGTGATAGGAGTGTTGTATTGTCTAGACTTTTGCATAAAAAGTGATGTCACATTTCAGTGAAAAATCGTGAGAGTAAAAAGTAAAATAGGAAACAAGACAGAATTTACACTCGTCACCTTGTAAAAATGTAAAAAAAACTCATCAAGGAATAATCATAGCACATTATGATAGGTTGCTCAGGAAATCGGCTGAAACAGGGTCAAGTTTGTCGAAATGCGTGCTAACTACGGAACAGTGCAGTTTCCATAGATATTGATTCTAGAGGGTATGGAACGAGAAGCGGATCGTATTGAAATATGAGAGCGGCACTTTGAAAGATTGTTTTGCAGAGGATGCATGGGTTCTGAAAGAATTTTGTGAGCGAATTTCTCACATGCCGATAAGTGTTGATCACAGATTTAGGGACAATTCAGTTAGTGGAATGAAGGACACGGCTGATAACTAATAGTCTCCGGCGAAGAATTTTATAGTCTTTTCTAAACAAACTTGAAAAAATAACAGAAGAACAGCAAAAGGTCAGAAAAACATTGGTATACAAAACAGGAGATGGTGCTTTGTTTCACCTAGAGAGAGAGAGAGTGAGACTGAGAGACTGAGAACAGATATTCAAACATTTGGATGTGTTGAGGGCTAAACCAGCTTGTACAGAGAAGTCGCGGGTAGAAGGCAAGTTGTTGGAACAACTGAAAGTCATCGTTGCTTGAAACGACTTGAGAGAAGGCAGTATCATCAGCACACTTGAACAGATGACAGAGGGAGCTAGTTTATAAGTTGCTGATGTAAGTAGAGAAGAGACACGGCGAAAGAACAGCACTGTGAAGCAAGCAAACGCTTTGTTAAAGCAGTAGAACTGCTGGATTTTGAGATGGTAATGATAGTGACGGATCTCCATCAGTCAGGGATAGAAGACGAGCTTAATGATGAGTTACGCAGATAAGTGAATGCATCCGTCAGAGCCACAACACCATGATTTAAAAGAGCTGAACACAGACTGTCAGGAGCAACCCCTGTGATACATTTAGTGCTCCTTGCAATCTCTCTTAGACGATTCAGTTCCGGATGGAGATACGGTCATTTTGAGACAACATAATTTCTAGAGGGGACAGCAGTTATGGCAAAAAGATCATGTTGACCACAACCCTCCTGCAAAAGTTGACATTGCTTCAAGCAACGTTCAAGAAGAGACACACTCACCATCAATGGCAAGCGATTTCTAAAGAAGTATTATAGTCTGTTGTAGTAAAACGTTTGGAGTGACTGCGGTTTGATTTGTATTCCCGAAGGAATGAAGATTCACAGTTAAGTAATCCTATGATCTTAAGAGAAACAAAAAAACCAACATCTACTACTTAAATTGGACACGGCAGTTTCACGGAAAATAATCGAGTGTTGGTAATAACTACTAAAATGGATCTGCCTCTCGGGTGAAAAGTAAGCTCAGTCAACATCAAACACAACTCAGTGTAGCGTGATCGCCAGGATGCTACAATCATCTCACAACCATACCAAACATCCACTCTCAAAGAGGTCACTTCGTCGCTGCGCTTGGCTCAGACAGTCTCTGAAAATGCACTCCTCCAGCCAAAGATGCTCCATCCGGAATGTTGAGTACAAAATCCCCTCCTCCAACATTACAAAATGCCTCGGATCTGTTCCCGCACGTCAGTCACCCGATACTATGTTCACATCGGTCAACTGCCAACAAAGAATCGGCGCTGAATCAAATACTGCCAAACTCCCTCGGGAATAGATATCGTAAGG
>LUCM01002389.1:0-46332 GCA_008360955.1 Fasciolopsis buskii | reverse complement strand
GCCACCGTGTTAGTGTCTGATTTTCCTAATTTGAAATGATAAACGTCGCTTGAAATGTCAGAAGTCCACTTCAGAATTTTATCAATACAGTGAATCTTAAAAAACTCAAGACATCAACCCTGGTAAGTATGAGTTAACAAAAGAAGTTGCGGATAGGTACCACATCGAGAGAGGAGAGAGAGGAGGATCTGAGGAGATTGAGGAAAGATATTCAAACATTTGGATGTGTTGGAGGCTAAAACCGCCTAGCTTGCACAGAAAGTCGCGGTAGAAGGCAATTGTTTGGAACAATGAAAGTCATCGTTGCTTCAGTAGACGACTGCAGGTGAAACAAAGCACCATCTCCTGTTTTGTATACCAATGTTTTTCTGACCTTTTGCTGTTCTTCTGTTATTTTTTCAAGTTTGTTTAGAAAAGACTATAAAATTCTTCGCCGGAGACTATTAGTTATCAGCCGTGTCCTTCATTCCACTAACTGAATTGTCCCTAAATCTGTGATCAACACTTATCGGCATGTGAGAAATTCGCTCACAAAATTCTTTCAGAACCCATGCATCCTCTGCAAAACAATCTTTCAAAGTGCCGCTCTCATATTTCAATACGATCCGCTTCTCGTTCCATACCCTCTAGAATCAATATCTATGGAAACTGCACTGTTCCGTAGTTAGCACGCATTTCGACAAACTTGACCCTGTTTCAGCCGATTTCCTGAGCAACCTATCATAATGTGCTATGATTATTCCTTGATGAGTTTTTTTTACATTTTTACAAGGTGACGAGTGTAAATTCTGTCTTGTTTCCTATTTTACTTTTTACTCTCACGATTTTTCACTGAAATGTGACATCACTTTTTATGCAAAAGTCTAGACAATACAACACTCCTATCACAGTGTCTTTTGATCATTGATTTTGACCCTTTTACCTTGGCAATGCCCAAACTGCCACTCCATTCATTCCTGGTGATGCCTCACAAACACCGATTGTCGGAAACGTCTAAGCAACAAATTGCCTCAGTACACAAACTCCATCTTTCGCAACCATGCTTCTGGTGCTTCCTCTCTGGCTACTTGTGGCCCTCGAAAAGAGAACTCTTGTCTTTTGGCAACGCTAAGAGATTTGTCTCCGAAACGAAATCAGTAGCGTGATTGCTCTATTGCCTGTCTGTAGAATTCATAACCCTTTAAAATTATTCGAAAACAACTTGGAGTATCCGAAAATGGGTACGATATAAGCATAAAAACATCAAATGTTTTACTTTTTCCCCCTTTTTATTTGTCAACCGTTTGTGGAATTACATTTACATTCTGTGCTGGTGCCGTGCTTTACATGTATATATATATATATACCTTTCCAGCTGGCATGTACTCGTCTTTCCGATCCAATCCTCTTTAGTATGGTACCGATAACTTCAAAGGACTCGCCTTAATCTATTGAACCACACGATTGTGAAGGCTACCATTGCGTCAGCAGGGATTCGAGAACAAGCAATGAATTCATTATCGTTCTTACTGTTATTTTCTCTGAATTACATTTGTTTCCGTTGAGTTGTAGTTTCATTTACAGAAGAAAAAATTTCCACTCGTGAAATAACGTCCTTTGGAATTTCCAGAGATTTTTCACTGTAGTCGTCATTTTATATCATGTCAGTCTGTGCCACTTTTAATCTGTGCACTTCCGTCAGTTGCAAAATCAACTGAATCGCTAGACTGACGCTGCTATCGAAAATTGTGGATAATCAGCGTGACAGGTTGAGGAGCAGGAATAGAAAATCTGTTCGCCAGAGAGCCGTGACGATGGAAGGCATAGTATTGTACAGTAATATCTTGAATAATAGGACTTCTGAGGAATTTTCATTGCAGTGTGCCAAATACTTACCCAGAAGATCATGCTTACTTCAGTTGTCTGTAGAGATCGGATAAAGAATATCAAAGGAGCAAATCCGACGGACCAGTTGCGGACTGAACCTCTCTGCTCACAATGCAGCGCACCCGGATTATGCTGCGTCTCTTGATTGATAGTCTGAGACACTACGTCTCACAAAGGTCAATAATCTAGTCTTTTGTGAAACTGACTTGTCAAAGATCTAAAAGTTATCTAGTTAACATTATCCTAGATGAAACTTTCACTCTCCTTAATTCGTTTTAGGAAATGATTCCAGAACCAGCTGAAATACTTGTGGTTCATTTTCAGGATTAGAATCAGGCTGACAATTTTTCTATCGGTAAGCACACTACTTTTGGTTGCCTCGTTTCGTTCCACGTTTCACATCCCTAATGAACCTGCGCTTAACGTTAGTATTGCACAAATTATTATCAGAAGTGAAACTCAAATACGCTGTTAGCAAGGCAACAATATGGCTTTTTGGTTTAATAAAACCATTTTGTCAGAGGAGTACGTACTAATGCTGGTATGTTGAGTAGTAATGAAGCGTTTTCAACCCAAATACCAAGCAAAACAATCGAGATGCTAGGAAAACCACCGACCTCTGCTACGAAGAACAACAAATTCGAATTTTTTAAATAACACTTAGATACTCGTCGGCAAGACATTTTTGAAGGATGAGACCACCGGACTGGTTATTCACATGATGGACGGATACAAATTGGTCGGCGAAGTCGGACCTTATGATAATGACATAGCTGACCAATCAAAGTGCGACTAAATTTCCCAATTTATAATTCAGAAGGCGATGACCACAGTCTTCATTAGCTTTTTTGCTTCCCTGACGTGCTTTGGTTTGTAAATGGTATGTGCGGAGTAATCGCCTCTTGCCGGTTATGATAAACAACGCGTGACATCTATTGTTGGTTGATATTTTGTGTCATATCAGTGAGATTGCTGATCATTTACTTAATTTACCATGTAATTTGCCATGCAATAAATGCACACTGTCGCTGAAATGGAATCGGAGCCTATCTTAGGTTAACAAATATCGAGGCTACTGATGGCGAAAGGATTCGGACCAGCGACATGCATATTCGAGAGACAGGATGTCAAGCATTTGGATAACTTCGGAGGAAATAACCATTCGGCCAGATAGTTTTTTAGTTAGGATCTCCATTCCTGCTGACGAAGTTCACTTTTTGGGTACGAATGCCGAACCCCCTCGAAATAATTTGATGTGATCAGTATGAGTGGCAAATACCGGTGCTTAATCTACTGATAGACGCGCTAAATCACATAAATCCAGCTCAAGCGAAATCGTCACTATTCCACTTAAATATCGTCCTGATGACCCAATGTGCTCAAAATCGTCCACTTCCAGCTTCATTTTCATGGGAGTATATGCCAACGGTGAAAGCTAATGAAAATAATTAAATATCTGTAAACTATCTCGGACATAAAACAAATCAGAAAACGGTGGAATACAATAATCTTGACGAATCGCTTCGTTTCAGTAGTAAGTTTTCTTTTCCATCGGGTCCTAGCCATTGAGTTTGGCGTTTAAATCGCAATCGTCTGATCTTCTTTTGAGGAGACACCGCCAATGCGTGCCATCTAACCGCAATACTCAGCGGAGAGGATCTCAAGAAAATGATGCAACATGTTCTTTCGTATCCAGAATATTTGCATAATAAATGCAAAGCCTCAATGACTAACCTGGAAGATGGATGCCACATCTGTAGCTATTTTTAACAGGCATTCGGGATCGTCACCCATCGTCTGGGGAGCCTTTTTAGTATGACTGAACAGAGGTGAACTTCCTGACCAGGTGCAGAAAATTGGCGTCTTCGTCTCGATGCTCGGTGTCCGAATCAGACTGTGCAAAAAGTCGGCCATCACAATTGATTTGCCTCCCAGCCTTTCTTCTTCCCGCCTCTTTAACTCGTTCAGTTTGCAAATCTTGTTGCGCAGCGTGGATCGAGGGATTCCGTACACGCTTGCAGCTCGACGTGTACCGAGGCGATCGAAACAAATTGCGCGAACAGCAGCGGCCAGTTCAGTCTCCGTATAGGGACGTCGGGAAGGTTTTAAGTCTGATGATTCAACAGAATTTTTCGCTGCTGGTAGCGTTGCCATTTCCACAGTCTGCCGGGAACCCGTTTTATTCATCGTTGTCGGGTAACAATTCATTAGTCGACGTGTTCGGTTGAATTTATACAAACACACAGCGGGTATATCTTTACTGGGCGATTTTTCTCGATTTGCTGATTGACTTGAACATGTGGCTGCTCGGTAATGCTGATGGAGATAGTGAGTGTAAAGCTCTGGCAGAACAGTGTGAGAAGACACCAAACCTGAGGGTTGATAATCACGGAATGCTGTCCTGAAAGATTGTGAATATAAATTTCTCCATATGCGCATGTAGTAGTCCAACTGGTCCATCTCGGATGATGCAGTCGTAAAACCTTTCCAAAATCCCAGATCACTATTCACTCCGTCCAGGAGAGCGCCAGATGAGTTCGGAGAATTTGTTCCATTAGCTTGAGGACTAAGTAAAAACAGAACAAATTTCAGGATATGCAGCAAAAATTGTTCAGTTTAAAGAGCCTTGTTAGATAAGTCGGAATTTCGACTTAACTAATCACAGAAGCTACTCACAGGACAAACGCACTCGTCCATAGAAAAGGTCTGATTGAAATTCCTAGACCCTACCCAAACCTTCCAGTACCCCTCCCCCGACCAACGAAGGTCCAAAATTAGGTTATTTAGCGGATCAACATCCTGAGTAGATGGCGATAGGGGAATAACACAACTGACGAGCAGTAGCTGTTCTGCTTTACAGAATTCTTTCTTGTCATCTGAATGTCATAGTTTGAAGAAGGGCATCATCCGTTGGGTTCACTTTTGCTCTAACTTTTCATGGCCATTTGAGCTTATATCACCACTAGACAGCGCGGCTTTGACCACCGATGGTAGATACTTATCCTTTGTCAACCAGCATATTTCTTTAGCTGGCCTATTTGGACTGCAAATAAAATTACACTGCCAGCATCAGAATGGGCCTGCGTGTTATCCGTGCACTCGGTCAATAGGGCCACGTAATTCTAACCAGAAAGCACGAACTGTCATTCCATAAGTATGCACTGAACGCAAGTTTGAACTGGCTTACGAGACTTGCTTAACTAGCTGGTGGAATAAAATAAGGTTTAATTAAGTTTTCGCTGACTCCTTATTTTCTAGGACGACTGACTCGCAGAACAACCTTGAAAAATTCTACGAAAATGTGTCAAATCGTTAGGAAACTTTATTTCATTTCCAAACGAATCTCCCAGTTGTCCTTTTTAGAAAGGGACAGAATACTTTAGTACGTCTCAGTTACCACAGATTCGAGGTTCTAATTGTTCGACGACATCAAAATCAGAATACTTACCTTACCTTTTGACGACTAGTACTACTGTTAATACAAAAGTCATTCGACGTTAAGTAAATTTGGGCGAAACCGCCCCTGAAAGATAGTGTTGTTTGACCTCTATCGGAATTTTTGATGGAATTCGAACTACACACCCTGGTAGAAACAGAAATACCACTGATCAGGCCTACCTGGAATACACGGGGGAACTTTTCAAAGACAAATCCAACGGCTCGTCCAAATTTGATTCCACACGAGCATCAAGAGGCACTGGTCTCCCCCAGCAATTTGCTGGACTTTTTCTTAGTCCTCTCGGATTATCACCCAGAAAGTCTTTGCAGTAAACACTGCTCATTGGAAACTTAGGCATCATTGGTTTTTTCGGGTTAAGTTGACAGTGATTTATCCATTGGTCCGCATAGCTTGACAGACCAGCTCGATCAAAAATTGTCTTCGACTCGGGGTTAAATTCCACTGATTTTACAATAGTTGGACGATATTCAAGTGATTCATTTCTTTCATGATTCCATTTGACTGTGGATCCAAAAGAATAAAATGATTTCATGGCACGCATTTCCTCCGACCGTGGATTATCTTTATGAAACACGCGAAAAAACAAGGAAAAATGCACAGAATCAGATATTGACAAAAAGGCACAATAAGATGACTTTCACTTCTGCAAAGTAGACTACTACGGAAAGTAATGTAGAATTAACTTAATCCAAGGTTGTCGTATTTCAATAAATAACTCCAAAATATGGACAGCTTGTTTATCTTGTTCATGTAACACCCACTTGTGATGAAAGGCAGAAACCTAATGAACTTTTAATAATTTTCGTCCTTCGATACATAGTGCTTTTTTCCCGATAGTGGTTTACGATTAAACTAAATAAGATGAACTACGAACAGAACAGTTCATTGCAGTAATAATCGCAACATCGATATTCACATAATACGACGGATTACAGACGAAATACCACGAATTGTGAATTCGTGGTAGACAAGATAACACACGTCCGTCAGGACAAAGCATTGAAGGGACACCTTGAACATTTGGGGTGATATCCAATAGAAACCAATTTGTGTGAAATAACTGGGTCCCCCTTCCAAGATGTCCGGCATTGTTCACTGTCTTTGAGGACCCCATCTGAACAAATTTGACTCAGTAATTCGGGCTGGGCAGCGTAGTGGTAACACACTCTCCTCCAAGGGAAAGGGCCCGGGTTCAAATTCTGGACACGATGGTGGCTGTTTATCGCTGATGAGCCCTAATGAAAGCCAAGCTCGAGTCGGGTACCTCCCGAGTGTAAAGTTGACCGGAGGACCTGCGATTTATGCGTTAAGGGTGGAATCCTAAAGACAGTCATTTAAAACAAGGTACTTTGTGCATAGATTTTCAGATATTCAATAAGGTTATTGGTGAGTTAATTCTGTCCAGCTCTGTGCCGTTACATATACATGCTGTAAATCTTGAGCTCACGGGGATGATGCAAAACCGACAGACATAGAAACTGATAAGAATTCATATGAGAATCAAGTGACCTATCTCTGGAGTACAAACTAAAGTCGAATGAAGCATCAGCAAGACATAGTGCTTTCCCAGCTAACAGTGAATTTATTTGTGGGTTATGAATCGATTCTGGTTGACAAATTGATACAGAATAAATGTAAAGGGGCCATTTTTCTTGAATCCTCCTCAGTTAGTTAAAGTGCAGATGGCAACTATGGCTCACATGTGCATGGGACCATATAAGCTCATGACAAGTCAGGCGCAGCGACGAACCCTCAACCTGCGGGCGAAGTGCCCGGCGGATTTGAGATGCCAGGCTCCAACCATTTTGGGGATGATAGAAGATTAATACACTCGTTCACCGTTGATCCTAATGACTTTGATCACCCTTATTGTGCAAAACGGTTGAACAAAGGAGCAGCATGCTGACCAGTGGCAACCCATATGCTTGCAATCGTGAATTAGGTGCATCCAATTGGTGTGGTAATTTTGAGCCTGTTCACGGTGTTGTCAACGTATCCATGCGAACGAAACAACCTGCATTGTCATCGGAAAAGTTTTACGTAGTTCCATGCAAACCAAGTTTCAAGGTCTTGGTTTCCGGTGTCCCTCGTGAGATGAGCCATAGTTGCCATCTGCACTTTAACTAACTGAGGAGGATTCAAGAAAAATGGCCCCTTTACATTTATTCTGTATCAATTTGTCAACCAGAATCGATTCATAACCCACAAATAAATTCACTGTTAGCTGGGAAAGCACTATGTCTTGCTGATGCTTCATTCGACTTTAGTTTGTACTCCAGAGATAGGTCACTTGATTATCATATGAATTCTTATCAGTCTCTATGTCTGTCGGTTTGATTTTTTCGGCCCACGGAATATTTAACGTATTAGTCGTTGGTGAAGGCATTTTCGCCCGAAACGTTTCTGCTATACGTTTGCACTATTTTCAGATTATCTTTGCTTTGTGGAATTTATAAACCGGAAGTCATTTGTTCTTTTTCTGGGCAAAATGGGAAGCGTCACGAAAGGCGCAATGTTTCCCTTTATTTTTTGACGGAAGCGAATCCTTCCTAGTAAATGAAGGTTGTTTTTAAACGTTATCCAAGCTAGAAATTGAGTCAAATTCCGCTTTAAACGCACTGCATTGGAGTAGTCTCAAACAGGTGGGAAACTGTCATTCGCGCTAGTGATAAAAAGCCGTTAATCAATTCAGCGTAGTGATTCCACTAGCAGTACCTTATTCATACTCACTGCTATGTTTATCCCTGATCCAAGTGTGACAAACTTTTAATTTCAGATGCCTCAACCCATATTGATTAGCAAAAGTGGATTAAATGATGATGATGGTGTACCGAACAAATGTCGAGTAGTCTAAATCCCAAGGGCTGAAGAACATAAATGTGGTCGCATGATGCACACAGTACAAACTCCAAGATCGAGAAATTATTTGCTTAAAATTTCCAAATTCTTTATTATCAATCGCGCTTTCGATCATGCTGGGTCGTTGCTGATTTTTCAGATGATGGAAGAAAACCAATCTATATTGGACCAGTTCATCAGTGTATAGTCAACCTTCGAAGGACATTTTTATCCCAATAATTTTATCCCAGTATTTCCTTGTGGAAACGCTTGATAAACACACTTACACCGGTCGACTATTCCTGACAGAGGAGTTCCGTTTATTCTAAAATCTTTTACCTGTATCTTTAGAATGAGTGGGAATTCTGTCTGCCTGATTCCAACGCATAAGTATGTCTTCACTGGATATACTCTGGACAGGAAATTTCAGCAGATCTCCCGTCTTGACTTCATCTGTCGGGGGGGTTGTCATGTTTCTATCCTGTGAATTTCCGACCCCACTGACAACATCCGCGGATCCGATATTTTGTTCAGCTGCAATATTTAGGAGAAAAGGTGAGAAGCATAAAAATTATTCTATTTCTTTGTCACTTCACAAGTTTTCACTTGAACAAGAAGCAGACATTTTCAACCGTCAATCTAACTTTGAAAGTTATGGGTTGCCTTTTCTTATTCATTACAGTGTCAATTTTGTGACGGCTTTTTTAGCATAAGACAAACCTTATGGTCTTTTATCAGTCATGATTTTTATTATACACATCTTATCTAAAAATCCACTATTTATGAAGATAATTCAATCCATGTGGACACGTGAATGCATGTGTCCGTTTCGATACCAAGCATATCTTCCGCTTGACTTACAGGGTACACGTAGAAACTAGCAACGTTCCCAGAAGGTCACCCTGCTCATTGTGAATTACATTCTTGAGGTGGAAGTATCATGACTAGCATCAATGCCACCGTTTGTAATTTTCTGACACAAATGTTTAATTCCCAGCAAAATAGAGATATCAACTAAATCTCTAAATCATTCTGTAATTTAACTTACTATGCTGAAGAAGCTATAGGACGGCAAGATAAAATGTCCTATTGCATTAATTCAATTCCTTGTAAAGATAAATGGAATGGTTCAGTTCCGGTGGTTTGGAGCAATCCATTTGTACAGAAAATAGGCAATATTTTTAGATATTAAGTACGCAGAATTCACTGCCGAAAGCCAAAATGGAACATGTGACCTTTGGCTCATAAGCAGCTGCTTCTAAGAAATAGTTATCGCAGACACGAGCCTCGAAAAAGATGAGTATCAGTCTGGCAACGGAACGGTCGCTAGTTTGATTCCGGCTCGTGGCGTCAACTTTTGAGCGAGATACATGAGTGTAACCTCTACTCATTGAGAACTTTACTTATCCGTGCTATTTTGGAATGACGCAGCTCCTTCTTCGTTGGGAAAAGTTGAATTCGTTGTCCCTAAATTGGCTGGGGTGAATTCAGCCAAAGTTCAACAGCACATAGTAAGGCTATCACATCAGTTGCTGGGTAGACCCGGTAGTCACGTCTGGTAAGACTCTTGTTTACCATTACCACCAAGACGTCCCCAAGGTGCTCATGCGAAACAAAACGCATCGTTATTTTTGGTGAGACCTTTAGCCCGAAACGATTTCGGCACGGGTCGATCAAATGGATCTGGGAATTCTCCGTCACACAAGATTAAACATTAAGCCGATGCATTTAAACCACGAGTTCATGAGCCGGTGTATTTTCAGTTTGATATTAGTCCACCTTTAATGAGTTAACCCACCTTTACTGTCAAACTAAGCAACAGTTAGCTCAGCTTTTTGCGAACTCTTGTTCTTCTGTCCAAATTCGACTTGTGTAATAGAAAATCTGTCGCCGAAAGAGTAAAACTACCCGAGAAAGGCACTCGAATTTCCGACCTACTAAACTTCCGCCTAGCTGAAGTAATTTTATTACGGTCTATGCCAATTCGGGCTTGTAAGTGTTTGCCAACTCGCATTCGAACAGAACGTTGATGGATCTTATCGGGAGTTAAACCTGTCCTTGGTTGTTTGTAGCACCTATTTCAACAAAACGAGTTCTGATTTTATTGACCATTTCGAATAATGAAAATAGTGGGGAAAATGCAAGTAAATCAAAGCTTTCTCTATTGCTGTTGTCAAACTTCAACTAGCTGAGACAAACCAGCAAGCAATAAGGACAAAGGAATAAGCTATTCGTTTGATTATTATATAATGGACGGAAAATGTGAAGATGATGGACCTTTGTGGTCCAAAGGAGTCCGTTTATTTGAATGACTTTCAGTTTATTGTTTGCCGGCGCTGTCCCGTTATTTTTTACCCCGTCCGTGCTAAGTGACTTCCGTTTTACCAGTCACATATGCTACTTTTGAATGTCCACTTCCAAACTGAAAATTCCCCGACTATGAAATAAGCTAAGCTTGAAAATGAATCGCCAGGTGTTTTGTTTGAACCGTTCGGCTCAAACATCTGGCACACCGTAATAAAACTGAAGTTGCTCGATAGAAGTTGGTTTGTCGTCTCCCTGCTGGTTTTTGTCCTCAGACTGTCCATCATGCATTCCTTCGCTGTTTCTGTGGTGTGATATGGTGTCCAAACCGGGCCCAAGCATTCAGTTTGGCAAACAAACGCAACGATGAAGTGCATTATTTGCGAACAAAATTACTGCCTTTCAAATTGCCACGTGCAAGATGAAGGAGCTGGTTGATACAACATAAACTGAGCTAATTACCCAACAGAAAATCCACTTTGTTTCCAATTTGTTAAGAATCAGATGAGTAATTTAGTTGCTTGATCTACCGTGCAAACGGGCTGCCGAATTCAAGGATTGTGCAATCGTTCTAGGTGAAATTTCGCCTATACCCACTCAGAGTGAAGATTCGATCAGCATGATAATGATGACCGGTATATGGACCTGGTTGATTCAGGTCGAAGAGGAGGAAAGACCGTTAACTTTTAGTCAACTGGAAGCATTGAACTAGATTAAGAAAACCCGCTACAGGAGGTAATTATTCTACCCTAGAGTATGAAACTTCCGGGTATAGATTATTTCCTTGGCAAAAACAACTCTCAGAATTTCATGGCTTAGTGTCCAATATTCTGCGGTGGTAATATCTCTAGTCAGCTAAGCAGGTTGGGATCATTTCGTACCAAAATGGTACTCGGTAAAAATCCATAGGAATAATCCTTTGTGGCAGATACTTCAGAGGGATCGAAGTGGATTGTAAAACTCCTTACAATTAGAACGCTAGGTTAGTCGAGATCCGCCTTCAAGGTTTATAGTCTGTCCACCAAACAGTGATCGAAGCCCATCCGGGTAAGAATTCATGGGAAAACCATATTAAACAAAGTTATGAGTTAACTGATGGTACAATGTTGACCAAGGAGTTTCATTAAAATATTAAATGGGAATACTTTATTTACTTTCTATTTGATTACTCCGGCAGTTAGTTCTACGAAAGATGGGTGGAAAATTCATATTTGTTTGAAATTTTCCACAAAGATTCAGCAGAGGGAAGTGACGTGGTATACAAAGTTATTTATTCCAATTTATTTTCATCCACCATGAAGCTGAGCAAGATAGCCGATGAGTCGACCCTGTATTATATAGAACATAAAGACGAATTTCAAACTAGAATGAAATAAAGCAGCTAATCCTGGCTAATGTGGCTGAGTGACGTGAAATACGAGTAAACTCCACCGAGGAGGGTAGTTCAAACAATAGTGTGATTCACAAAGGCACCGAGCATGGTATATATGTATTTTAGAGGTGAGAAGGCGTACACTGGTATATATATATATATATATATATATATATATATATCAGACCAGTTACATTAGTTTATATTAGCCACTGATATCTGAAAACGGACTAAGCGTCTTCTGATTTGAAATTGTTAAAAATCTGCCTCCACTTTCGAGGTTTGCTACCAGTTACATTTCCACCACAACTAGAATCTTTTGCTTCGCCATTATTATGAAATTCCTCACCTATGGACTTCCCAGAAGTTTCAGCACAATGGGTTTCTCACCAATAAACGTGGTTACCGCGACACCATGATGTCGTCACTACTTCTACCCCCCAGGGTGGTCATTTTCATGTTTCCCCTCCGAGGAAGAACATTACCCCTTACTGGTACACAAATCGGTGAGACCGAAACAATTAACCTTACATTCCTGTCCCTTGGCAACATATCCACACGACTCCGTTTCATATCGTACTCCTGTAGCATAATTTACTTGCTCTGTTTTTGTGGGACTATCTAAGAATGGAAACCACGGACATGCGAGCAAGCCAGCACGAGTGCACACAACAGCTGCCGCGTCGTCCATATACTTGGAATCCGTTTCACTGTGTGTGTTTGACCAAATTTGAGCACTGGATATGGGAGGGAAAGTAACAAAAGCCTCGCCCGTTAGATGTTGTGAATTAGTCCACGATAGCCAAGCCGGAATTTTGTTCATCTTTTTTGTCCTATGTAGCCGCAGGGGGAAGAGGGAATGCTTGGTCAAATTGGCAATGGAAAATACAGACATCCAAAATGAGTTGGCTGGTCGATCACCCGTGTTGTGCACTCGGCCATGCGAAGCGAAACAGTTTTCACCAGTGGTTCACTATTGGGATTATTATCTATTCCACCAGTCATACATCTACCCCTTATCCCCTCAACCGTGCAGACGCATGAACACACGCAAAGATCCATCATGCGGTGCCTTGCAGCAAATTATTGCATCCAACAGCCTAATTGCTTTTCATGTAGTCAATTTTATAATTTTGGAGACCTGCCAGCTGGTGGATCGTTTTGTGTTGCACCGCCTTGAACGACGGTAGCTGTGACCACAAAACATCACACGGTGCTTACGAGGTTGGTGTTAAGGCAAATTATGCACAAGCAAATGCAAACTCACCAAGGCGGTACTTTCGGTCTGGTGTACAACTTATTCCGACGGGAGGATTTTTTGTGAGGTTACGTAGCAAAAATGTGACAGATGGTCTCACGAAAATACATTGTTGATGAACAATGGCAGGTTGCTTAGCGCCATTCCCTATTCGTAGTTCCCTATATTCAAAGGATGAAAAAACTGTTTGCAGTGTTCTTCTCAGAAAAGAAAAATAAATTCACTAATGACGTTATTAATGCGATGATTCCTTTGGAATTTCTTACCCTCGCATAATGCTGGTCACGATTGGGGCTCTCAAAACACATAAGACGAGAAAAATGGGAAAAATCTGTGATTAAAACGCTGTAGCATGACTTAGTGGAGGGACTTTCAAGCAAAGAAACTATAAAGTTATTTTTTAAGTGAAATCCATTACTTCAAGAAAATGAATGCCTTAAATAACTGGTAAACCATCAATTCCAGGCTTTTGAACGGGTCCTTTCGGCATAAAAGTGGGCTGATCGAAGGTCTTAGGAACTATGGGGAAATATAACCAACTACAGACAGGTTTGGACACTCCCAGAACGACGTCTCTGTTTCAGACGCCGTCACCGGCACAAAGGTTTGGAACCCAGGGGATTTTTAGTTAGCCAGACCCTACCCTAATCAACAAGTGGCTAACAGATGCAACCATATTTGGCCTATTAAACCACACAACTAACACATCAGCGAAAAAGACGATCAGTATATTCTCACACGCGATATGGCCTTAGTAAGGCAAATAGAACCATACACCCGACCAACAACAATGATCAGCAATCCTTCAAAGCGAATATCGAAACATGTAGTGTTGCAGTCAGGACGGATTACTGTGAGTGCATGCGAAATCGGACAGTCGGAGGGAACGGGGCGAATGGCATACCGGAGAGATCTATGGAGAGAATTCAGCTGCGATTTTTACAGACCTATGCACTCAGTAATGAAAATTTTATGTCATCCTAGATTTTATTGTTTTTTCATTTCTGCAAGGATTACAACAAACGGTTTTGGATAACACGTCAGCAGTCGCATAACTTACCTAACTACGAAACCTCATTGACATAAAACTATGACAAAAAATTCGGAGAAAATATGTTGCCGAAGTATTATGTTTCCTTGGGTTTCTACGTCAGTGAAGCAGGCAAACAGTGACTGAAGCAGAAATTTTCCGAAACCTGACTCAATACTACTGAAAAACAGCTTCCGCCTAGCCGTTTAACATCATTGGCTTAATTAGACATCGTCCTTTATTGCGCTACTCCCCGAATCAAGGGTTAAACTGCAGCTGCATTATATCTCGGCAGGCCCACACCATTATCATTTCCATTCTTCTGTGACCACCTTGTAAGCCGCAGTCTAGTGCAGCTCGACAGGCTGCGTTATTGGCCGACTTCACAAATAATATGCTAACAAACTGTGTAGTGAACCGAAGAGTGATGCACCGTGTAATAAGTTGCAAGCTTACTAATTTCTCGGTAAGGAAGTCAATGAGAACACCGCCCAGTGACTTTCGTTCAGCTGTGTTCCAAAAGACAAAAAACTGATCGATGCATTTTCAAGTCCGTATCAAATTTATTTTCTAGTGAGCCAAGGCAGCGGTTTACTTGGTTCTGACTACTGGCACTTTCAACCACGGCAATTTCATTGCGCGAACATGTTCATGTGCCCGGCACTAATCAAGAAAATTTTAATAGTGTAAATAAATAGCGTGGCTTTTTTCTTGTGAAGGGGCAATTGGATGAGTCCACTGAGGCGTGTAAAGTTGGGTGAAGGATGGTAATGCCTGCAAATCGTTCCACTGGACAATACAGCGGGCTAGATTCCGCAGCAATTATGTCCGAATGATTTGGCGAAATATCTGCTTCACTCTGTGTTTGTTTGCTTCACTCGCACTGAAACCTCGGTCGTGTTTTTTCTCAATTTTTTTATCATAATTTCATCACAAGGGCAGCTTGGTCAATGAGGTTTCATATTTGGACAATGCACGCCACTGCTATCGTAATATTCAAAAACGGTTGTCGTAATCCTCGCAGAAATGAAAAAACAGAGATAGTCCAGGAGACCTGGGGTATCTAGTTTTGGCTGATAGACGGAAACAGCTTTGACTAGCATGAGGCCATTCACAGTGGAGTAAGCGAAGTGGGATCCGAGCCCGGCCAGATGAGACGGATATTGCGACCCGGTTTTGCAATAATGTGACGGAAAATTTAGTTCATTTCTCACAAATTCCATCAAGCGTGCGCCAGATTACACTTTGTCAGAGGCAGATGTGACAGGCAGGACCCATTAGCCGTGACTGTTCGTACTTTGTGAGTTTCGAATAGAACAGTTCAAAATTCCGTAAAACATTGGCCATGTCTGTCTGATGCAAGAACGTAACAATTATTCGTAAGCCCATTTAAGGTGCTTTTACCTTAGGCACTATCCGGTCTGCAAACTGAGTCCCGAAACAAGGCAAATGTGTAAACCGAGTTTCTACTGTCCTCGCTTCGGCAATGGGAACACCTCTGTACTTCATTTAGGCAACATTTCACGGTAGGTACCATGGAAAGCAAGGAACAGGAAATCTGTTTCTAAACTACCACTTATCATTATCAAAAACTGTTTGAAAGAAGAAACAAATTTATCAAATTTATCGATGTAGAAAGGGTATTTCGAAGCATCTGTGATAATGTGGACAGCAACTCACAATCCGTGGTCGTTTGACGAGAGCAATGTCCTACATGCAGCGGACAGCAAGTGCAACCGGTTGTAAAGACCTTAAGCACGATTCTATGAGATGTTCATTAAAATCACTTGACTGCATCTTCATGTTGTTGTCCTACACTAACTAAGACAGGACGGAACAATACTTGGCAGCCAGTCTTTCTTTTTGATCTGGTAACTGAGATTCTATAACGAATTCTAATAAATAACTAATCATGGGTTGGATTAATGTCTATTGTTTGCGCTGCTTCCTCATCCATTTGATTTTGTCCTCTTCACACCGATTCATCAATTTCGCTTTGACGGAAAACTAATTAACACCCCCGCTATTCGACTGACGAGGGATAGAAATCAGCATCTTTGGTTTGTGGGTAAGTGCGCATACTCGAACTTACACACATACGTACAAATTCCAGACTTTTTGAGGGGTAGGTGTTCACTTCATTCGAGCTTATTGATGTAGCGTGATCTCGTGGGTCTGGAAACGGAGATTACGAGATTGGGTGCACAAAATGTGCGCCGTTTAGTGACAGAATGACCACCAAATCGTCCACATCCACACACACACAGAGAACACACTAACCTTTCATAAACCTTTGTTGGCATCAAAACTGTGGCAATGGTCCCACCACACAGGTGACCAGGGGCACGAAAAGCTCACATGATCTCCATACAAACCTACTCCTAAGCCATTCCACCGAATTTGTTCGTTCACTCATTATCCACCTACCCTTACTCGCCACCCTGGTGTCTGAAGTCAAACTGGGACGATGGAACCAAGGTTACTCGCCGAACCTCCACCAAGTATGGATGCAACGAACTGTGGCTAACTGGGCACTCTCCCACGGGGTTAACCTTCACGTGGCGAACGTGCCGCCTCCAATGCCAGGTGGCTGATGAGCTGACACCTGGTTCACTCAAGAATGGACTGGCAACATAGCTGCTTTTGCGTTAACCCGTTGTGTACCGCTGCACTTGTTTGTGTGTTTAATGAATCCAACCAAGTGTGTTGTTTTCGAGACACTATAGAGAGAGGCGAGAGAGCGTGGGGGGGGGAGCAAACGGAGCATTCACCCTTATTGTGGTCTTCGCACATGTCCGTTCCACTTGACCGGATGATCACGCCTTCCATTGTGGAGTTTGACAGAATCAAATCATCGGCTGTCTATCGGTAAAATAGCGAAATAAAAATCATCAGTTGAAAACACCCATTTAACACTGTATTCGGTTCACAGAAATAATCAGACAACAGTGAACTATTTCAGTTTCCTTTGGATCGTAGGGGACTCTGCGGGTGACAGAATTTAGATGTGCGATGAAAGTGCGTCTTAATTGATTTGTTGCGTAAAATGTATTCAATGGCATATTGGGCAAAGCAGTTCCCTCGGTTAGTTGGCGAGTCCTGGCAACAATGGGATCATCTTATAAGCGCTTTTTAAATCCGTGGACATGAAGGTGAAGAGCCATATCCTAAGGTTTGGCATCGTAAGTCAAAATGATATCTTCCGGAAAATTCATTTTGGTCACTTAACTAAGTTACGCGTCCACATCGCGAACTGCTACTTTTAGTTAAAACAGCCTTTATATTTTGGTAGGTGGAGAGAGTGAATCGGCGGTGAAACTGTGTTAAATGCGGAACTGGTTGTGGCTTTCGAGTAACTTTATCTGGTCATCTGCATGCTGCTAAAATCCAAGGTATATTTTATTAACTTTCTCAGTACAATCTCATTTGAATCACTAGGGGCGTGCGGAGACGGTAAGTCCAATCATGAACCACATCGGCGATTTGCGGTCGATCTTTGTCGGTTAGTCACGGTCAGCCAATTCGGAGTGTATAAGCATGGGGATAGTTGAATAGGAAAGTGCCAGGTGGATACAAGTTATGAACGGTAATAATCACGAAACCGGTCGTTTGCTTCCGGGACAGTTTTGCCGTCCTGTTATTCACAACAGGAACACTTTGACTTCGCCTATGGGAAGAGAAAGATGAAAGTCCGGAGTGGATGAGGTGCTGCAGAAGCGCGAGTTCAAAAGGGCATGAATACTTAGGGTTACAACGGCCCGAACTTACGCTTCGATCAACTGTGCTCTGTCTTCCCTGTTGTTATCGTTATTCTGCTCCGACGTTACTTTTGTGCAGGTAGTTCTTATTGTCCTTCGAGACTTTCGGATATTCACAACTACCCTTTTGTGGTTGACTGGTGAATTTTCTCAGTCTGTATTTGCAATCAGGAAAAATCAGATCACAAAATGAAAATTTGCTGTTTGGCCAGTCTCGTTTAGTTCTGACCCCCCTCTCCAATCGGCGTCCTTTGTAATCTGCCTTAGTGATAGTTCTATCTGCAATAAAAATCGTCTGATGCAACAAACATCTCACGTTCATACATGCGCATCGTTCTTTCAAGAATCTTTGCAAGATGAGAATAATAACAACTCACGGTCAGTTGCTGAAGAATAGAAGACCCAGCTGTGGCGCGGTGGCCTATCTCAACTTATCGGTATTTTTTAACTCTATTTGGACGGCATTGATTATGCGTCCTAGTATTTCACGAGATTCGTTTTCTTTGGAAGCACTGTGTCGATCAACGCATGTGTAGTCTAAAATCACGTCATTTTATGATGTTTTAAAGCCACTGCCTGTTACCTCCTCGTCTTAAGGGAACATTTAAGTCTGATTGTGATAAGTTCAATTGTTAACTACAACTTCTGTCTCTCGGATAAGCTGACTGTATCATTGCTCCCACGGGGAAGAACTTTGTGTTAGACAAAATCGGTACCAGTAACCCGTATTTAATTTCGGTTGCATCGAAAGTCACCGCTTCCGCAAGTGGGCATAGTTTGCTTCTTTTAAGAACAAAATATCTGCCCGTACACTAATAACAAGTCAATCACATCTACAAATCAGGTAAAATTACGTTTTTTAATCTTTCTCTTCACAAATGTCCCCCTAAAATCAGCTATCATTGCTGCATTTTTACGGTTTTCCTATCTGCCTTCAATTACTAATCCAGGATATAGGTCTGTTTATTAAAACCCTATTTTTGCCTTCAAACTCTGATGCAATGATGAAACCCTCGGGTGACAGAACTACTTCAGTGACAATCAAATGCAGTTCTCGCTGATATTAGGAAGTCAGGAAGCTTTTGCAACTGATCAAAGTGCAGACAAAGCGTTGAGACTCCCTCCTCTGTCTGGAATCTGTCCAAACCAAAAATTCCGTGCTTATTTATCATAGTCTATGACTTTTGTCCGGTCAGGAGATGATGCATATAAGCTACTAAATTGACGTGGATCACCTTGGCATTGTTTTTAAACATTCTCCCAAGGATTGTTTTTGGCCGTATTCTCCGTATCTCCTAAAATTTGGAACTTTTCTCTAATGAAAGCATCTTTAAAATTCTTTGAAATTCCCGGAAACTTTTGCTAGTTCTGATGGCTTTTCTGCGCCAACTCTCAACTTTTCAGATTGCGGCAATGATCACTAATTTACCCCATGAATCGTTCACAAATCTTTTATTTCTGATTTATGGCATTCGGTTACTGTCAATCCAATTCTTCTGATGCAGTCAAACTGATT
The DNA here is from genome assembly GCA_008360955.1 of Fasciolopsis buskii. Classification (NCBI taxonomy): domain Eukaryota; kingdom Metazoa; phylum Platyhelminthes; class Trematoda; order Plagiorchiida; family Fasciolidae; genus Fasciolopsis; species Fasciolopsis buskii. The sequence goes on along the minus strand of LUCM01002389.1, from coordinate 26,930 downwards.
CCCTAAAACCCTCGCACCAGTCCTTATATGGCTATGATGTCTAATGCGCCCGTCTTCCAGAGCACGTCAATTTGCAGGCAGAACCATAAGATCCACTGTTTAAATTGCATCCTGCTTAGTCAGTTTTATTTTAAACCTTTGAACGACTGTGTACCTGTTCCTCGACTTCATACAGCAACCCGATTTTCTTTTCATAATTATTGAGGTTTTGCTTGTCCCACACAGCTAATTTCTTGGTCATCGGAATATTTTTATAATGGGTATCATTAAACGAATTAAATTTTTAGTAGCAGGAGATTGAATGTTTACATGAAATAATTCACCATGTGATATCATCACCCAACTCACCATAAAGAAACCATGGAAGCACTGAACAGCTGTTTCATCCTTGTTAGGATAGGTGCAACATCATGTGGTGAAGTTCAACAAACCGTGGAGAGCCTGCCCGGTAGCGTAATGGCTAAGGCGTTCGACTCAGAATCGTTCGTCCTTGTTCGGGTTCGCGTCCCAGTTCGGGCGCATTGGATATGCACTGCTGATGATTCCTAACAAGGATGAAACAGCTGTACAGTGCTTCCATGGTTTCTTTATCATGAGTTGAGCGATGATATCACATGGTGAATTAAATTTCCTTCAACCACCCTGAAGTTCCTCCGGGTGCTGTTTTATCTCCTTTTCTATTTTCGAATCTTACTGACTATATCCCAGGTTTCTTTTATTTATAAAACATTCTAAAGATTTGATGATATAGCCCATAATCAACCGGCTTCTAACTTCAGGGATTTCTGGAAATTTCACCTATAGAGAAAATAGAATCTTCTCTTTTGGGTCTAAAAATGAATTTATTTCAGTGACTCCAAAGCAACTTCCGTCTTCGTCGATCATCTTTCTCTGCAGATTCTGCAGCATTAATTTCCAACTAGCTATCCAGAGTTGGCATCACCAGGTATCTGGATACTATCTTACATACCATTCTAAGATGGATATCCGGGTGCATAAAGGTACTATTTGATTTGACCTGAATTCACTTTACTTGATTCGACTGGACCATCTCCAGTCCACGGCTGTGGCAGCTAGTTTCAGAGTTCAGCAGAGAGTGTCATTTTAGCAGTCGTTTGTCGTGTTCGTCCGCTGTTTCTTTGTCGTTCATCCACAATTTATCCAGCCTTGTAAAACAGGACTTCACAGCATTTCATTTCGAGTTGGTTGTTATAACCCTGTTCTCGCTCCTCCCTCCTGATTATCTTCCGAACAATATATATATATTGAATTTTGCTTAGCCTTAGCCCAAGAGACCAACAGAAACCAACCATCTATCTCAAACTTAGTTATACCTTTATCGTTCTCATTAATCTATCCGATTTAACTTTCGTCGATTCCCTGACAAAATCAGTATACGAAAACTTCTTTTGTGCCCTGGCTAGCACGGTTACCGATCAATAAGGATGGGACAAAACGGAATTACTTTCTAAGCTAAGTCGTGATTTCTTTCTTCTTTTTCATCGCTTGGATCTTTTGCAATGGCCGCCACACGTTTTTGTTTTCATCTATTTAATTTGCCAGCGATATGATCGGAATAATAGTAGACTGTCTGCCATAGTTCATCATTAGAATGCGAATATAAATGACATCGACCGAAGAGATGTCATTATGTATCAGGGAAACTTGCGTGTTTCTAAGCCTGATTCAAGGAGAATAGATATCGGAGTCGTGAATAAAAAATCTCAGTCATAAATGTACTTGGAATTGCAAACAGTATTAAAGAACTTAATGCAATATTCAAAGGATTCACTAGACAACATCAGTGTCCATTTCGCCACTAGGAAATCATATGGATGAAGCTCAGCCAAATAAGCCTTGTCGGAAATCATCGACACTACATATGCAAAGAGCTAACTAAAGATGAACAACCGAGAGTCGAATGCCTCAGTCTTAGGGGACGATCCCTAACAAAGATGAGACAGTTCTTCAATAATTTCTTGATGGTGAGTTTGGCATTGGTGCTATATGGCGCGTCATTTGAAAACCTCGTTAACCCCTCAACTACTGTGTCAGGTAGTAGGAGAACTCTATATGGTTGATTGCAATAAGTTCGCACCCTATAAAAAAGCCGTCTATCACAAAGAGTTCGCTCACCGGGTGAACAAAAGTCAGCGGCATGCCAAATCCAGTAAAGCTTGAGGGCTCTATACTAGGTAATTTTAGTACTCGGTACACTGTTGGGAACTACCCCAATTAGCCTAATGGTTAGGGCAACCTATTAGTGCGTGGGAAGAATAGAGAAGGGTAAAAGAAAATGCACAGTAAGGTTAAAAGAGATTCAAGTATGAAATTAACGAGAAACCATCTTTCTGTGCCTAGGATACGATGCTTATTCATAATTTGGCCCTGGTATCCAACAGTTGGGTTTATGATGGATGTGTGGGGCACAGTAGTTTCGACGGAATAAAAAATATTTTCATGTAATGATTCACCACGTGATATAATTGCTCAACTCACCATTATGAAACGATGGAAGCACTGTACAGCTGTTTCATCCTTGTTTGGAATCATATCTTACCTGCTAATCGGATTTGTTGATCTCTCAAGTTGCGAGGGGAAGGATTTAGATATCGGAACTTTCAGTACTAGTTCATTGGTCCTATCGGGGCTCAGATGATGACCATCGCACTCTCGGCTTCAAAGATGTCATAGGGAAGTTCAGACTAATGTTCAGGGAAATTTCAGTCCGAAACATTGTTTAACTAATCTGATTCTGAGTATAACACAATATAGCTAGCAGCTACATGCAGGAAAAAAAATCCGCCGTCTCATAACCGGCCTCTGCTTTATTGCAATAAACCGAATGTGAGATCACAGATGATATCAGGCTTGTCCCAAAAACTGCACACTCATAGTGACTGCCATATTCAGTGACCCGTTTTTGGTCAAATAAATCCCGCGAACAAGGGAACACTGGTGTATAGATAACTTTATGCCAAAATTTACACGTTTTCAAATTTGTAATTGGGAAATACCAATGCTCTCGACCGTCTAGTTGTGAGCAAGATTTAACGGAACTATTGAGATGATATTGTCGGCAAAAAAAACAAATGGATAGTTCCGGGACAAGATTTAAGACGGAAATGTCTATAAAACTAGAACTCCTGAATGCAAGGTGTTTGCTGAAACATTTGCTTGGTAAATATTAGAAATTTGTGAAGATTCTACACGAACAAAGAACCTGAATCGGAAGATCGGCAGCGGGAGAAGTGAGACTGAGAGTGATTTTGATTAAGTTGAGCTAAAGGGGAACAGATGAAAAACTGGTTCGGAGTAGACTTGTTCATTTTCTGGAACGGTTTAATTTTTGGCCACATAGTCGCCAAGTTTTGGGGCTTCAGTCTTAAGCATTTTATCGTCAATCAACTTGGCATCACCAACGAGATCGAACGCGTATTTCAGTGATCACAAGGCCTAGCTCTGAACTGTGAATAATATCGATACTGAAAATTCTTGATTTCACTTGCCTCCACCCACATGCAGGGTTCACATGTCTACTCAACCAAACGCATATTTTCAGGTGGTTTGTGCCTTTGAAGCTATGGGATCTGTATTCCCAGCTGTACGGTGGTACAAAAGGTAATCACTGGCAAACAGAAACAAGTTTCAGAGTTCTACGTCATATTCGTTGGGTGGAAAGGCCCCTTACAGTGTTTAAATATACAATAATCCATTTATCGCTTTATGACATAGATGAAGAATGGAGGACCCAGACCAGCTTGGATTTGGAAAGCACCTTGGTCTGGTAACGGAACTATGCAAGGCAGAGTTAATTGTGTCTTCAATAAAACGTAAAAGGAGACCAGGTGTATCGCGGATGCATATAAATCCCGCAACTAGTTGCGGGTTGTTTGTGGGAGTGATGTCATTTTGCTAAACTGACTGGCATTAGGACCACAGCTTTCAGGCATAAACCTCAGGCCATCCGGTCAACCTAACACTAGTTTTGTTCTCATTTACAATTCATCAGTAGCCGGTATTAACCTCTACACCCCGGGTTTGAAGACATTGTTTGCAAATCTGAAGGAGTATGTTGCCACTGCGTTACAAGATCTCATTATAGCCGAGCAGAAATATCAAGTGAATTCTGTTCAGCTGATGTCTTTAAGGACAGCCAGTAGTGCTGAAAGTGGCAGCACGCACCCACCCGCTAAAGGGGCTGAGTTTAAACGCTGGATGAGAGGGCGCATAAGCACACCGATGAGCTCTTTTGGGAGCAAAACTTGAGTCTGGCGTTTCTCGAGTGTAAATTTGACGGATAAACACAGGTTTGTGAATGAGAAGTGTTGTGAAGCAAATTGTCATAAAAAATCTGTAGCGCAAGTGGCGAAATGACAATACCTAAATTAACTTATAAATAGGCTTTCATTATTTATAGTAATCCATGAGTCACCAGATTTCCAAGAAAAGTTGACAGTTCGGCACTGGATTCTTCGTCATGTTTACGAACCGTTCCAGTTAACGACGAATCAGCATGCAATCAGCTCCAAAGTAGAATAATAAACAGTGCAAAACTCGAAATGCGTATTACATGCCGATATGAACGATTTGGATGCCCTACGGTCCCAGGATTGGTTACCTGATCATATTCTCGAAATGCCAATTTAACGCAACCGTATGTTTTGGACGCATTTGCCTTCATATTGAAATCCCCATCATTTGCGTCATTAGTTAGTGGTTCTGTTAAATGTTTTTGATGGGTGGTAAAACTTATCGTATCAACCGATGAAATGAACTAACTGTCAGTTAGAATCCCTCGTTTACTCATTACAACAAGCCCATGAAGAAGTCGGCGTATTCACTTGTCTTATAAATTAACGAATAAGTACATGAAAATTCCAACCGGGTATTCCCACACATGTTTACGATAAGAAATTAACCATAAGGTTTTTGCAATCCATATTTGAAAAATGATTTAATCAGCAATCCTGTGGGTTTAGAACATCAAGTTTGTTCTAAATACGGATTGCGCAGTAGCTGGACGGGACGCTGGCCCTACGAGATCTGTTCGCCAGTCATTGATCCCCGAAGCGGATAAGACTGAACCTTGTACTGGTTGCTTAGACCTCGTAAAATACCTCTTTTCTGTCTATAAACACACACACACACACATGCGCATCCACTGTAAGCCACCGTTCATCGTCATCCCTCGTCGACATGGTGCGTATTTATTTACTTCTGGACCAAATTAGGTCCAACGTACTAACCGTGCGCATCCTCAAAAGGGCCCGTTCGTCATGTGCTAATTGGGCCAACCAGTATGTGTAAAAATCGCTTTGCGGGCAGCTGCGTGTATCCTCCGTGTGTGTAAGTGTGGCGGCTGGTAGAAATGCAGTTCGAACGAATGCAGTAAATTTCCACATTTAGAAAGATCGAGCTGAACTGCGAGGGACAGAAACAAAGTACACAAAATTGCCTCAGTCACTGCGCACAATCACAAAATCGACACGATTACCTGCCTCATTAAATCATGCCCATTTGGTCCACCAGAAAGAGGGGCGAGGAGGGATACCCAAGGTGTTCTCGGCGGAATACTAGAAATGTGCATAGTTGTTCGTCGGTTGCTCAGCTCATTTGGACCACCTTCTGATTAGGTGCACATCCATGTGTACGTGCGTTGACCATTACCATGGCCAAACACTGCCGTGAACAGTCAAAGAACAAATGGACGCACAGTGACTGTCTGCTTCGTAGCGTGGTGATAACTGCAACATTCTGAAAGACCGAACACGTACATCTGTGATATGGAGCACACCTTTTTGATAGATCTATTTCAACTGTGGAAGACTCAGAAGATTCACCTTTGTGTGGGCATATGACAGTAAAAAGGGAGCGCGGGGAAACACCACAAAGGTAATGGAAGCTTCTCCTGAACGCGAATGATGACTGAGTGCATTCAAAAACCTTTAATCAAGCTTGTTACTGTCGTTGGTAGGGTAGCTGGAAGAGTTTACTGAACCGGACTCGGCAACCCACGGAAGATGACCGATCAAAAGTAGATCGGTAATACTGGAAGAATCTCGCGACAGACTAACAGGACCATGTTAGTAATGCAGGCGGGGGGAGGAAGCCATCCGATGGTACATAACACAAGGGCTCTAGTGATTAGCCACTAGTCAGGTTTCAGTCAGAATATTTGAACCAATAACAACAATCTCAACAGTCACCAATTAAAACGAAAGAAGTGTTCGTGTTTAGGGGGACGACTCACCGATCCTCGGTCCCATTTAGAAAACCGATTAGCTTAATGACCGTGCAGGGGTTGTTAACTTGATATTTTTTGGCTGTTTCAGCAAATCCATACATCACTAAATTTATGAACCGTTACCTTATCTGGGTCCTAATAATTAAAGTACTCCAAAAATCACATTTTTTTCTTCTTGGGACTGAGAGGAAAGAAATCACAGATCTCTTCACTCTGCCACATGTTAACTCAAGTCGTGGACTGGTCCAATGTTCACAGTTGAGTTGCTCGGTGGGAAATTAAAAGATATTGATTATTGGTTGTGGAATTTCCTCCTTAACTCCACGCACTTATTCACTTTGAATCACCCACAATTATTGTCACACTCATCTGCCAAAGTTATATGGAGTGAGATGCAGACATGGTCCCGTACACGGATCACATAGCTTATATTGCTGCCTGTAATGCTGTGTGATGTCTTGTGTGACAATAGGCAGGCTCCCAACTGTCTCGCACCAAAAAACCTCCTACTTCGTCCGTTTATGAAGCTCGTAAATGAAATGAAAATACCTTGTTGTGAATAAAAGCGTATGACCCTTCTCGAACTTTTCTTCAGCATTAAGTGACTGTATCGCTTTTTGCTGGTCAAAAGCATTCACCCCTCGAACCGCACTGACTACTAATGGTCTGAGGACAACTTATGATATATGCTCCCATTATTCGTTCGAAGCAATCTTTTACTACCCGAGAGAATGACAGTGCTGCTTGTGATCTGCTCTCTTTATTGAATAACAAGATCACTAACTCCATAGATGAAATGTTTTATTTCCTCTTTTCACTCGTCCAAGTGCACCTCATAGTCACCGAAAAATAATTTTTGTGATATTCAATCAACTACTGAGGGTTCAGGAATGAACATTCTTGATTGTAATTTACGGACATTGAATAACCGAAACGCTGAGGAGGAACATCTGATAGCCAAACACTAGTAAATTTGATTTATAATTATAAATCAGTGTGCGAGTGTTTAGCTTGACGATTGCGTGAACTTATGCCCCTTAGTTGTTGTCAATGGGGACCTGTGGTTTTGAACCAATCATCCTAGATCCTCATAGCAACTGTTGAAGGACTACAAACTCCTTGGTGGATAGTTTTGTGGCTTGTCTTTCCTGATCGTCCCATTCAGACTAAAAACCAGATGACCTTCAATTTTGTGGGTATCAAGTGAGCTTAAGAAAACTGAAGAGTGTGGATGTTGACCTAGAAGGTACAAATTCAGGGATGGGTTTGGTTGCCACGGCTTCTGTTCGCACAACGGTAGACTGTCACGTGAAACTACATCCAGATAGGTCGAGGTGGAAGTCTCTCCAGTTGACGATGTGGGATCATCTTAATACTGGCATATCATGTGGGCGGGGTCTTTCGGAGAAGAGTGAAGGTGCACATAAAAGACTGATGTATTGAAAATACTTGCTACCGGTGGAAACAGGGGACTCTGAACAGTAAATTTAAGTGGGCTGACGGAAGTGAAATCGGTCGACAACGGTGGTCCTTATCTACTGTATATGATAGAAGACCAGCACCAGTAGAAAAGCATTCAAGTAAAAAAGTTAAATGCTTGATAGTCCGAACGCAATCATTAACAACATTATTGAAGCTCGGTTGAAATCCAGAATGAGTAATCTATTAATACAACCACTCAACACCAGAGTACAGCGGAGTGATCATTTCTATCAGACTTCAAGCCCGCAGAGCCTTATCACATCAAATGCGGCATATATAAAATTGAACGATTTCGTCCGCATCGGGTTGGTACTACAGCGCTATTAGCGACTGAGCATTGCTATGATGGAAACAGCTATTTTGTCATTTTGACCGGCCAGGTTGACTCCTTTGGACGAATTCCATCAGTAGAACTGTACGGTCTAAATCCTTCTGCTGTTAATAAGTGAGCATGCGTGTATTTGCTTGTTAGACAAAAGAGCCAGTGATGACGTAATTGGCACAACTTGGGTGTCAAGAAGCCAACGTAATCTCGGTAGCTCAGTCATATGGACAGCTGAGGAATTGCTGGACCCAAAGCCGCCAGGAAGAGAATGCAGTTAGGCCATGTCAGTCAAAATAGTAACGTTGCGAGTAATTAACTTTCTAGTTCACACTTATCCATGCATTTGACGCTTGGTGAAAACTACGTCCATCAGGTTGAAACCAGTTCAATCGCTGTACATCAACAACACTGAAGATTTCTCTCGAAATCAGCGGTAGACCGGAACACAATACTTAGTGCGAACTTCTTGCGATCCAGTGACCAGTAGCTAAGGAGTAGTAAGGAGAGAGCCTTGTCACTGTTGGTTAAAAGACCCATGAAAACAATCGGCCTTCAAAAAGCTTCTAGATGCACGGCAGAAGCCATTCACTGGTTTTTGTGACCTCAGGTTTGTAAAATTTGGCTTCCACATCTTTTTTTGACAGAACTTTTCAGAAACCAATAAATGCGATGGATTAGAGAGCATGAACACAAATGGTATAAAATCTACATATACATGAGATTGGTAATCTTTCTACTTGCTGTCGAATCCCACAAAATAAAGTGGCCTTCGGAATTGTTACCTGTGAATGTTACTAAGGTTGAGTATATTGTCTTTCAGTGGACTTATTCTGCATGTACTTTTAACACTGAATAGTTTTTTGCGATACTAAAATATATGCTTTGGAAGCGTGTCTCGAAATTATCAGTTATTCACGGATAACTATGTTATACGTTAGTAAATAACAAGAATTACTCGTACAAAGTTTGATATTCCTATTCCCTGGAATTAGAAAGTCTCGTTTTAAAAATTGATCAGTCTGGTTATTTTACTGTAGCAAAGCACATTACGGCGAAGGTTTCTATATGGTTTTGTTTTCATATGACATCTGATAGATGGAAGACAATCACTTGTGTGGATGTGGTCAAAATGGCCAGTTTGCCGTTCTAGTGTTAAGAAGGTTCCCTTCATTTCAGTTTGTACAGCCGTCAACATTGCACTAACGTAATCTGATTTTCGTCTTCACATTGGGTACTACTTTATAATGGGAGAAGAATTAAAATATCACAAGAAATAAGCACCGTAGAGGAGAAACATTTGAGGGGCAAAATTACCAGTGACTGCGTTATTTAGCCGCATTTCTCAAGGTCTCTCAATTTCATGCTGGGGGTTCTCATGGACCCTATACGATAAACCAACTTGACCTACCGGGGACAGTCTTTTGGTTAGGGGTTTCATACTTTTCCATCAGGACATGAACTGGCCATTGAGATCCATCATCTAGCAACTACTTGCACCGGAGAACAACGTGCATCAATGGAGTCGACCTGCGGGTATGCCTAAAATGTTCCAAACAAATTAATCGATTGAAGGAGTATAAGAATCAGTACCTTACGTCTGACCTTCGCATTACTAATAAAATTATACCACAACAATCTAGCGACATTCTAAGGAAATGATTGTTCACACATCGACCGTTTTCCTACATCGTCGCTCCGCAATGGTCAACTTCCTGAGCCATAAAACACGGCCGATCTCAGATCTACAGTTTAAACTACCTCTGTCTATGGTCATTAATCAGGTTTGTCACCGAGGCCACAGAAGTCTCAAATTGGTAAACGTCAATTGGACCTTTCGTGCATGCACAGATACTTCATCCGATGCATGACCATTCGATGAGATTCAACTATCCGAATGAAAAACGTGTTTACTCTGTCCCACCCCTCCGCAACAACGAGATGGGGATTCGGTCAAGTCCTCTGACGCCACTACATGTCATGTTAGAGGTGCAGAACCCATTCCAAGCATACCAAGTGTCATTCGCAAAGCTGGGAAAGAATTGCAACCTGAGTGGGTGTTCACCAAGCAACGCAACGTCCGCGTACTATAAACTGGACAATGTACTGTCCGTGCAAATTTCACTGCTTTTATTTCCACACGGGTTTAAGATGATTCCAATAATCGTGTACACAAAATTGAAATGAAAGAGTGGGTGTAGGCAGCTACCGAGAGCATCACTTCCCATTGATGTTAGAGTACAGGAATTTGGCTTTGGCTGTTTGCACGCACCCTGGCATACCCTTCAGAGAGCAACCTTGCGAGCTAACTGCACGATTATTCACTGAATCCAACTCAGCTTTCAGATCAAGGGAAGTGGAGATCGTAAGCCTGCTGAAGTTCTGTCTGCCTTCTGCAACGCGTCGTATAGACAGAGTGTAATCGATACAACCTTGACCGGGTTGGAAACCAGCCGGGATTTCACGCGTCCACACATTTTAAGCGCTAGATAACCAGGGAAGATTAATGCTCGGGACAGCTAGCATGCAACACTTATCAAGTTACTTCCTCTGTGATTTCTACAGCAGGATCTATCATCTTTCTTGTAAATCGGTACAATCAACGAGTCAGACCGGGCCTTAGATACCTGTTCTGTTGCCTGGGTTGGTCCTCGGAGTTTTATTAATTCCGACGTTAAAATTTCGCTATCTCTCTTGAAAGATGAGGGAGACAGCCCATCTGCTCCAGCTACCTATCACTTTGGGGAGTTCAATTTCTGATAAAATATTGACCCCTACTTGCACTGCTTAAATTTCCTACACAAGTGAAATGTTTAACGGGAAGACTAAACTGCTTCCAAAGCACTCCGCCCAACGCTCCAGCCGACAAAAGTGAGAGGGAATCATTCAGGCCCTTAATCACCTTGCTTACACCCAGCACTCGTATTCAGTCGTTAAAGGCTTCGACAACAGTAGCAACTTCTTCCACTTCTCTACATTTCCCTAGCCATTGCTGCTCGCAATTGCTTCTCAGTCTGCTGGTCAGCTCATATCTTAGTTTTCTCCTCGCAGTGCATGCAGCGTTTGGAGGGGTGGATCTGCAAGTATCTAACAGAACAACGGATATCGAAGATATCCATTGCTTCTGCCGTTCACATGCTCTGGAGTGCTGGATGCAGGGCACCATTAATTTCCTTCCAATTTTCTCTCAGATTTTAAGTTTCGGTGAGTGACAGTAATCGCGTAGAAAGAGCCCTTAAAATGACGATTATCTAAAAGTAGCTGTGCAGGAGGGGATTTCCGTGTTGGTGCTACTCCAGACCAGACCCAGACGAAAGCAAGCTTGGACAAAAGCTTCATGTGAGTCCACAGATGTGAACCTGAATGACCGACACTACTTGCCACCGGTGGCCAGTGCCAATGCACCTAATATGAATCCAAAGCAGTGAAGGAGAAAGGTGGTGTCAGGAGAGGTGGTTTTACTTTCTATGTTAGAAGTTTTTCATCGCCAGGAACAGCGCATGGCTGGAACAAACCTAAAGAAAGCTATCAAACTTGTTGGTTCGTTTGGCTGAAGTGTCAGATGGGCTTCTGTTATACCGTTTTCTCTCTGCCAAGTAATCAACTTGGGCATAGTATTCACCGGCAACGACCACGAAGTCTGTTGTAAGCACAATTCGAAATAATTAGAACAAGTCTGTAGAAATCGTCCCCGTCTCGATAAAAAATAAGTGGACACTGAATATTGTGGGTATCTCGGTCGACTGCTCCTGATATGCACAAGACTGTCCAACTGAACTGTACACAAAGCCAATTGACTGGGATCTAGTTTAATAGTGCATGCTCTGAAAGCAAGTTTTGCGATGACCGCAGCGTCACCATGATCATGCGGCTTGAAAACGAATCACTTGAAATGCGAAGAGCGGAGCTAGGGAAGCGGTTGCATCTCAGTTTCGAAGAGTGGTTACGGAAGTGGGACACTAAACCTAAGTTTTGGAGACGCAGCATACATACATTTCAAAGTCTTAAGTTCTGTCTAGGGCAGAATGTCGTCCGTTCTTATTTACTGTGTCAACATTGCGGACTAAAAAACGAAGTGTGTATTTAATCCTAACCTCACACCAATACTACTATTACCAAAGTTTACCTAGCCGCAAAAATTTGCATCTCGCATGGTCTTCCTATCGAAAGAAAGATGGTTTGTCGGGTTTTTATAAAAATGATGATAACGGCAACTTGTCCAACTATATTTCGCTACTTCCCGTGCCTGATAAAAGGTTTTTCCTTCGAAAATCTGAAGGGAGAATGTGGATCAAAACTCAGACCCATCAAGCAGTGGAGTGTTAATCAAGTAAGGTAACATGGAGCATTGTCCCACTTATTTCTATCTATCCTGCGCCAAGCGACAAGCAGCATGGTACTGGTTATATATATATATATATATATATATATATATAATCACCAGAATCTAATTTGTAGTGTCAGGAGTGTGTATGAAAGCTCCCCACTGAAGAGTTCACATTAGAATCAAAACTGTGATTCGCCTAACGTTCTTTGTCACCTGGGCTGAGCCAACCTTAGGAACGAGGGTGGGATACGACCAGATTAGATATAAATCTTCCGTAGTAGTATCTGGATGAGTGAACAAAATTCTCCCGGGGAACCGCATGACCAGTTTCGAGGTTAAAGCTACCCGCTAGCTATGCGTACCCGGTACTCTCTTGTCTGAACATCCTTATGCTTGTGCACTCTGAATTGGTATATCACACTAGAATCAAATTTGTAGTGCCAGGAGTGATCATGGAAGCTCTTCGTTGAATTGTGTCGGGTACACATACCTGCCCGGCGACTGCCAAGTGAACAAGATTGTAACGTTTCGGCGTAAAAGTCGCGAGTTCGCACCCTCTCACCCCAGCTCAATTTCCTTACTTGGCAGGCCTCTGCTGGCCACGGCCCCTTCCTGAGAACTGATGTGCACTACTGATTTCATTAATAAAGGAAATAAAAAGGAAAAAAATAACCAGGAGGCCGGTCGTGTGCTTTCAGCGAAACTATGTTCAATCATCCAGATACCACCTCGGGAAATTTCTCTTATATATACATAAATACATGGTAAATAAACCTGTGTGCATATCATGCGCCATTGGAGACATAACTGAGGAGAAGAACAACGAGCGAGCAATAAGACAGAAAAGAACTTTTGCGTAGTGTTTACCACGCATGTAGTAGCTCCCCATTCTCCATCGAATTCCCCTGGTGTTTTAGGGCTCATCAGTAGGCTGAAAACTACCCAGATATCCATGTCGTAGAACACGGTTAATTCAGGGTCCCCAACCGGAATCTTTAGTTTGATCTACTCTAGTATACAACAGAACGATCTGACAGCCTCGTAGCCCTACTCGGATGGAGGAACGATTGCTCAGTTCATGCGATGTTCGCACAAGATCTTACAAGTATGGTGCTCAGCACATAAAACCTTTCGTCACAAATATCGGTGAGCTTAGTGCATTAAGAGTCATAGACTTTCAGTGATTGATTTGGAATTGGAGTTTAGCCATCTCGGCTAGAATGACTACCAAAGATCGGCCAAACCGGTGGACCGCATCGGATATTGGCCTTTGTCCTACCGTTTCGGTGAAAGCATCCATACCACAAGAAGATATGGACTGTTTAAGTTGCATATTCATTTGAGGACATTTCAAATGGCGTTCAGAATGTGTGGCCAGCTCGGAGTCTTGGATACTCTCCTCTCTCATCCATACACAGTCATTTAATTTTCTAGGGCATATCAAACTAACTGAAATCATGCATTCTGACAATTCCTCACAGAATTATTGGAAAACTGGAATTTATTTCGCCCGGGAATAAAAAGTGTCAAGTTCGAGAGGTGTTTTCAAGATCTTAAGGCATATGGAAGCAGAAACCAACCAAAGCAATGAAGATCATAATTATTTTTACTGAATTTAATGTTCCACAAATCTTTTTGAAACCTAGTTCAGACTCAACCAAACTTTACTCGGCCACCCAGGATAAGGACACTAATAAGAGTTGTGGAATTTAGGTCATTTTCCTCGGTTCAGTCGATTTCGTCACATTTATCTCATCAACGGAGGCCACAAACGAGAATCCAACAGCTGACTCTTGACTGACTGTGAAAAATCTATCACTGGGCTATCAGTGGGTGAACATCACGTGGTACGTAATCATTATTCCAATGATTCTCAACAGCTAACCATGTTTTAGTCACTGAATTACCCTTATCAATTACTTCCCAGCGGAGGCGAATCGCATAGATAAACAAAACTTAAAGGATGAAGTCATGTATTTTGTAATGTTCTCAAGTTGCATTACGAGCCAGATGTCCTAGTTAGAGGAATACTCACAGATGAGTTATGGACAACTATAACCAGGGTAATTTCTATAATTCGCTAAAGTAATAGTTAGGCCACATTAAATATCCACTGATGCTATTTCCGTTCGAAATCAGTATCTACAACCATTCAGAGATAGGGGCATCTGACCGGTAAATGGAAGTTTGCTTGTTCTATTCTGCTTGGGAGCGTTGACTGTTAGGTGTGCAATATCTGGCTGATTGCATGACATTAAAATAGCATAACTATTCTGAGTACTTTTTCACAATTGTACTAAAAGCGCTTGCTGATGACCAACGTGATACATCGCAGATCCTGAAAATGACCTCATTTTTCGAATTCTCGGGCAATACGACATGACATGAGATAGGTTGGAAGTCACCAAAATCCGAAGCTGGCGATTCCCCTTCACTAGCTTATCCGCTATATGGCATTTTCTACGAGGACTCAAATCCAATAGTCCATTCTCAGGTCATAGTTTTCTCTCGTTTATACCTGACCGATGTAGTAAATGTTGCCCGGGTCATCGGCTGGTCTTCGTTTATGTCAATAGTAGAAGATTATTTGTTCATCAGTACGTGGCAAGATGTTTTAAGAATCTCATTTTCGTGTAGGTAGATGAGTAGTGTTTGTCGTTTTCCCAATGCGTATATGTATACACCTCATATTAACAATAATGTTAACCTGATTCATTTATTTTCTCCAGAGTCTGAGCAACTACGTTTCTGGGCCGCAGTTAGACATAGAGTTTTCGTGTTGGCGGAAAGTCGTGAATAAAGCGAAGTTCATGGTATAGGTTGCTTCCGACTGGCGACTGTCCATTGAGAGGGTTATGAAATGGCGAGGGTCAGTCATTACTAAAACGGATTAATACACTCTATTTTCTTATGAGGTACTTTATTCAGATTAAGGGTTGTGGACTGGCTGTTCCGGAACTCCCAGAATTTCGACATCATGATCAAAAGTGGCCAAATTAGTAAGAATTTGAGAACCAATAGCCAGCTCCCAAAAAGCCCACTATTGTCGCGTGCATTGCGGAAATCTAGGAGGGCAAACTTCTTAACGAGAAACCAGCGCCAGGTAATTGTGAGATTATCACTTAGCGCAGTCTAGGTGGCCGGGTAGTTCTTGACCCACTGGATTGTGTTGAACGATCGACAATGTGGAATGGAAGCAGGAAATATTTCACATGAAATCCAATTTACTATGAATGCAAATTACTTTTTTCCTCTTTCTCTAACATTTACGTCTTCTAGTTTGTTTATGATAGCACTGGGTGTGCAATGGAATTTGAGCATATTTTAGTGCTCTAATCTTATTTCTGGTTTCAGTGAATGAATAGGTTGTGTGATAGCCCTACAATCTATGCCCATGTACTAATACGTAGCATGATTTAATTACGTATAGGAATTTGTTCTCAGTCCTTTTATTCGCCTCCACTAACGGACAAAATTGAATACGTCGAAAACTGGGTTATCGTTAGTGGGCATGTAATTGACAAATCACTTAACCAATTATGGACAGGTTTTGCCTCTAGTTATAGCGCCTTCAACGGTTGCCTGGTGGATGTGCATATGAGAGGTGGAGAATCTTTACTCAGACAACACATTGCCACATGGTCAGCAGAACAGAACGAACAAATGTTTGCCATGTGAGGAGTTCTCCCGGAAGGAGAAAAATTTGGTAATCTTGGGTAAGGGCAAATGTGCGTTTATGGTGTAAACTGGTGATACTACATGGTTTTTTGCAATCTGGATAGGTTTACTCTATCTGCTTCTCTGTGTGTGTGTGCTGCACACATGCACGGACGAAAAAGGCAACAAAATATCATTGCCTGTGAATCAAGCGTAGGATATATCTGCTAGTTCAACGTGTCATGCACATGCAGTCTGCACATTCAGACATGTGGCTGAATGACGAGTTCATTTTACACGGCAGATTTCCGTTATCGTGAAGACTGATACAATAACTTCCCACGCATTGGATATACGTTCACATCTGGCCACCGTTCCACAAGTACGCACACTGATACAATATGCCCGACCTCCCAGTTGAATTTCAATTACCACATCTCAAACCATTATTTTTGTCTGTGTCCGTTCTTTGGGATTCATAACATTTGTTGTTACTTCAATTTTGAAATTAGCCCCAGAAGCAAGTTTTCCAGTTGGGCTTAGCAGTAAACAGGGAGAATTTTTTTCATTATCTAGGGCAGGCTTAGCGGTATATGGGATGACGACTGGAGTGCGGAATAGACAAACGTGAGTGAGCATGGTAACCAGGGCAAAACTGTAACCACCCAAAACTTATGAAAGGGGGATTCCTGACCAAAGATGTTCAGAAGGATTAGTTCTTTCAGGGTGTGGAGGTTACAAGTGCGTCTTTCTACAAAAAGGAATAGCAAGCAAATAACTATAGTTCACAAACGACTTGTTAGGGAACGAAATGTGGTCTTCTTAGCAAAATCATTTTCCAGCTTTGATTAGCGAGATATAGGGCTTAGATTGTCAGGCTTAAAAATAGATAACATCAGCAAGACATTTACTGAAATTTTAGTTGTATCAGATTTCAAATATAACGAGGAGTCCTAGCTCCTCCAGATTGAACAAAAACGATAGATTGCACAATGAAATATCTGCTGGATGGCAATCGAACAAATATCTTCATAATAACAATCAGTCACCTGCTAACTGTCTTCGTTTGACACGCATATGGTACGGGCTAAAATTATAGGCACATACAAATTTCCAGATAAAAGTTACTCAGTGAGAACGTCGCAGCAACCATTCTTCATACGCTGGAATACTAATACGGTATTCTGTTTTTAATTTGCTAGAGTAAACTGCATCTTTCTGGACCGAAATCACAGCATGCCTCTTTTAGATATTGCAGACTAGCGTCTTATAAACGTTAGTGCTGACATCTTCCCACTCCGAATTAGGGGTTTTCTTTAGACTGCGTTCTAAACAATGGACTAGAATTTTTCAATTGTATTGAGATCGACTGAACCTGCAGAAATCTATTTAATGTAAATTAATTGCACTTATTCACCAGCAAACCGTATATCTCGTCGCTGGCGTGCAAAGAGAACTTTTGGTTTGATGGGCGGAAAAAGAACATATCCCCCTTGGGTTTGAACATGCTTTCACATTTTGGGTGCCGTCCGATACTGCTAAATAATTATAACCGGATGTTAAAATACCTATCAGAGAGGAATTCTTCTGTCCTGGTACAACGTCGGTTCCAGTGTTGAGTATCTGGTCCGACGAGGTCGAATTTTTCGTGTCCCCGAAAACAGGATTTTTTCGACTCCAGTCGATGCTGAATTTATCGTGGATTCAAATAAACTTCATACCCAGTCTCATATCTCAACAACTGAGTGATTCAAGATATTCGTTGTGCTTTTCATGCTGAAACGATCAACACAAATCTAGTTTTAATTTTGCCGAGCTAACTGCACTGTTGGTCCAGCAATTGGATAATCCGACGTTCTAATTTTTCAATCAAGTCGCTTTGATATCCATGATCTTAACCTTTTTTGTCAGTACTGATGGTCAATGAACAGAAATGACGCGCCCTTTTTCTTTTATCTTGTACTTCCTTCATTAATTAAATAACAATGTACGTCATTTTTCAGGAAGGGGATTGCGGCCAACAGAGGGCTGCCAAGTGGGATGGAAGGATTCGAACCGGTGACCTTCACGTCCGAGCGCCACGAGCTTATTCGCTTGGCGCAGCGACACACCACTAATTAATGTGCAATTTCCTGGATGGCTAGACCATCGGTTTCTCCAGTGAGGTCACTGAGAAATGCAGTGGAAAACAAACTTCCCGTCCAATGGGGTGGACACGAAATTGAGACTTACCTATCGGTTGGCCCGCAACAAATACCCGATCGCACGTAGCCACCATACTGAGTTAGGAAAAATAATGTGTGAACTTTGAAAAAGTCATTTTCAATCACGTTCAAGGTATCGTTATAGCTTTATCACTTCCTTTTAAATACTTGCAAATAAAGTTTGCATATCACTGATGCTTACTGAACCAAACTGAAATTCGGAAAGCTAGTATTCCCAAGGCTGGGTGCACAAAAGTGTCTCCCTCTTAATCTTAGTGCGTAATATTTTAATTCCAATAATTCCATTTTTAACGAAAAAGCAGAATACCCATCCTATATTAGACTATCATGTTTCCTCCAAAACAAGTACTGGAACTGAAAAGAATTGGTAAAACAACAAGGAACTTGATCGTGATGGATGCTTCTCCTCTCAAGTTGTCTTGACTTTAGGTATGGAGTATATTCTGACTCAGCACTTGGACAAACATGGTAATTTCTTCCATGGGGTGCTGGGATGTTGACCAGTTGTTTGCAAATAAGAAAAATGCAAAATAATGCATTGCTTATGAATATTGCACGTATTCGTCACAACCCCACCAGCTATTTGATTTTCATTGATCTATGGCGCTTAAATGGTAAGACTGTTGCATCAGTGGTGCTTGTCTCAAACTGTGGGAAGAACGGTTGAACAAACTTACGGCCGTATAACTGGTGCGCTGCTCATAAACTACAAGGAAGACTGCTTATAGCGGACAGAATGAAAACAGAACTAAAATAAGGAAGTAATTCTCACACTGCAATACTGATGAGAAGCAGACCAATACAGTCATGATAGCACGCCCCCATTTTGGACCCGTTAAGTCCTTGAAGTCACCTTTAGCCCAACCGTAGGAAAGTTTTGGTTGGGTTAGCTCAACAGAGGCTCACTACAGCCACAGGTAAAATGTATTCGTAATGCTAATTTCCCGATGGACACACGCAAGCATTAAAACGACTTTTTGTCGATATTCATTGAAAACTCGTCATGTGCCACATTGCAACACGGCCACCTTGCTATCCGCGAATTTAATGTTCTCGTGCTTAATTACTGTTGTGCTAATTCCATAATATGATCAGGACTAGATATCTCAAGCTCTGGTACAGCCCCCCAAACTAATCACATACAGGAGTACAATCCCAATAACCGTGTGCTTTAAACAGCCTGCGCTGACGAAGCCCCATTCATTACCTTCAATATGTATCCATGAATAAATATATGTATATACATATATGCTTCACCAGCTTTAAAGGATTCGCAATGCCAACGCAACAACACCCATATAGAATTACACAGAAGATGGATTAAGAGGAAGAAAGTGAGAAACGGCAAGATAACGAGCTGTTTTTCTATTGTCACCGTAAACAGTTCGTCGCATTTTTGCCCTGTTTTTTGGTGTCTGTTTTCGGAAGGAGCACGAATTCCGCAGACAAACCTTACAACATTCGCGTCGATGAAGGCCATTTTGAGGTATATCTCTGAGAGTCTAAAATCAATATGAATAATCTTCTCCTGAACCCAAATCAGGAAGGCGGGAAGCATCAACCAAGTTCAAAACCGGAGCTAACTTCTTCATACCTCTACGCTAAGTCACACCCGAACCTACCGTCTCTTCCTCAAACCTTCCCCAGCGCGTCCAAAAAGACCATAGAAAGGTAGACGATGGGCAGGCATCCGCAGTGCCTGGCGAAGCCACTTAAGACGACACAGAGCGACTGCCTCAGTCAGAGGACGAACGTCTGCACCCAACACACGATGACGCACATCACCATTGCTTACTTGTTGCTTCGGATACATCGGTGGTCGAAATTAGCCGGGTATTCCATCGTGGGGAGACCAGGTCCCGAAATCAAAAAGAACATTGAGAACTATAAGATAGCATACTCTTCCTTTGAGAGCAAGCCGAATGTTGTTGCGGTGCCTCAAGGATTGCAGGTTCACAAAAGCTGTTTTAGCTGCATGCGGAGGACGTAATAAATAAAGTGTAAGGATGGAAGGCGAGCGATTGGCATTCTCCATCTCGCTGTATGATCCCTGTTAGTCAACTTTGTGGGGACTGGTCAGAAGTGAACTTAAGACCAACCGCGAGCAGTTTACAGAAACTACTGCATTAAGCTCGTCGATATATGGAGCGAAGTAATGTATATACTAAGGATCTGAGGTACTATCGCACAAGTGGAATATGAACCGCGCAAACAACCACCGGCTTCACGAGGGCTATGAGAGTGGTATATTGTCCTATGTTCTTCCTCGACAAACTCGTTAGTCACAGGCTTTGAGTAGAACCCCATATGGCAAGGCTCTGGTTCGATCTGGAGTACGGAGCAACAACAAAAGCACTGGTGGACCTTAGATTTAGATGGATAACAGGTGCCGCGGAGTTGGAGATTGGAAATTTTTCTGTCTCGTCTTTGTCTCTCCCATTCTCGCACGGCTCTCCTCTTCTATGGCTTCGACTGCAACTTGGTCAGTATACTGGGCTGTGCTTCATATATTTATATGTATATCCATGTATAGGTGTCGTTTGATCGTCAACGTGCATCTCTAACATGTATAATCCCTGGTCACTTCGTCCCTATGGGTTTATGGCGATTCAATGGTCTGTTGTCTACGGAAATCTTACTGGAGGTAAACTGAAGATGAAATAATAATGATGAAGAAGGAGTCCGTACTATGAAAATAATTCGGAAAGACAGCTGTTTTTGATTCTAAAACGGTAAGCTCAGTTAGACGTCACATTTTTTCGCCCTTATTCAATTCAAGTTAAAAGTCCTATAAGTTGGACCAGAAAGTGCATTCACTGAGCAAGAACGAGTAGCCAAATAACAACACCAATACAGGAGGCCCGTTCTTTATATAAAATCCATCACGATAAGGACAACAAATAAAAGGGTATGAAGCTTATCTATGAAAAAAATAAACCATAGATAACGCGAAAGGGATCGGTTATTGGAATGCCAGTTTCATCCATTGAACCTCGGGTTAAATTTACTTTCCGGTGAAGTGGGGCTGTCCATTAAATGCACTTCGAAAAAATCTGACTGAGATAAGAACTCGTCCAGTATGATTATCGGGTTCAGTTATCACCTACACCGAACGGTTAATCAATCTCAGTTCCTGAAATTCCTGGGGGCTCAAAATCACCAGGCCTATTTGACGGACAGTAATTCGGGGAAATAGAATACACAACTCCCTGGGTTTCCATGACTCGACTCATCACACTCGTATTGTGTCGGTTGTTGTGATGCTCATCACCAACGTGAATTCAAAGCATCAGTCTATTTGTCAACGTCCCTGGTTCAATGCGCATTATGAAGCAACAAGCGTTTTAATTGGAATGGCTTTTCGTACTGTTCGGACAAGGCGGAGAATCGAGTGGGGAGGACGTAGAATTTGGATCAATTTGAACATGGTCATATTCTTCGTTCAAACGGATCCCGTCAGAAGACTGTTGAGTTGTGTGCACTAGGCGTGTTGGCGACGAAAAGGTAGACTTTCTGTTGTATGAAAAATTACTTCCATGTATGTGAACGCAGCCCCGAGATGGAACACAGTTGGGAAACAACTCAACAGCCACCATTCCATTGCTGTTGACTACATCTACAGAACCACACAGATTTGGGCAATGTCGTAGTACAGTGGAACCAGGAATTCGTAATATCTAGTAGTTCATATGCTTCCGCAACAGAATTGCTCCAACCCTTGGGCTCAACTCGATCCAAGCAGCGCAGTCGCTGTGCCCTATTATCTCGATAATACTTTGTGCATGATCTGGACAAGATTCCCTGATCTTAATTCCGGCAGACAGTCAGTACCGCAATTGCTGCTCTTTATCCCGCCCGAGAGGGAGGGCGGAGGGGGGCGGGGTGAGCGGTTTGACCTGTTGGCCAATTCAATGACAAAATGCCAGCTTAAGGAAATTAAAACTGTTTGAATACCAGTCATAATTTGCAAGGATAATTCCAATTTTATGGTTATTAAGTTTACAATGGCTGTTTAAGTTGGTGAAATAGCTCAAAACTTGGAAGGCTAAGAAAATTAACTTTTGGTAAAAAATTATCCATGTGGAAAGAAAGCAAATTGAACCGGATTGCTAAATGGATATCAATATATGCAGAAAAGGCGAATGCTGAGGCCGAACAAGGTCTTCATCGATGTAATGTATTAGGTGAACCCAGAATAAACATTAAAGCACAGCCACAGGTAATTTTCAGAAAAAATAATAGAAAGTTAAGTGTTCAGCTATGAGTGAAACGTGGGAGAGCTGGAGGTATAGAATTACTCCTTAAGCGATTAGAATACAGAATAATATTATTCCAGCTGACGAACTTCTGACAATGGTTCATTAATGGTAATAGATGAATTTTCGACATGTTGTCTAATGCATTTCACCACTCAGCATAGTTTGCAAACTTACAGTGATAACTTTCGCACATTAGGACGTTACCGAATACAACTGCTGATAATAGATAGTCACGAAGAGCTGCATAAAACCTAGAGTAAAACACGATACTAAATTAGCATCAAATCACAAATTTTCCACCGCAATTAGGCGTCGAAGTGACTTGCACCTGCCTACAGGGTGGATGGTTTTTAGCTCTCTTTGTTTTCTCATGTTCAAAACAAACGTGCATGCTTGCTTGATGCAAGTCACACAGCACGTCCAGAGCCGACAGCCTTTATCGACTCACAGTGGACTCACACGAACAATCGTCATGTTCCTAATGGAAGAAAGAACGCTGTAAATCAGTCATCCCATTCAATATTCGAAATCTAATAACTGCTTCGCACGGCGTAACTCTGGATCTTGTTTAACCACGTTGTTTGTTGCTTTAATAACAAAGCAATAAGTTTTCGAACCAAGTCAGCTAAGCCATTGGGCCGGTGGAGCAACACCTGATGTACACTTCCGTAAATCGTCTTCAGCAGGTATGGTTCGGGAAGATTATTAATAATAGTATATACCAGATAAGCGAAAGATCATATATATATATATTTATATACATATATATATATATAAGCCTGAGTCGGGTGGGAACAGAAGTGATCTGTTTCACAGTCTTTCAATACCTCAGCTACTTGAGCAGAACGCACTAAACATTGGTCAGAGACTACAGGGTTCTAATCATTTACCAACTTTGGTTTCACCAAATTTCTAATCCTTTTTCCTAAGAATGTCTATACTAGATTAATGACATTCTAGACGATTGATCGTTTACATTTAACGTGTAAGAAGAAGTCGGTATGAGAGCCAATCACTGACGTTTGTTACGAAAGCCTAAGTGGTTTTGAGGTAAAAACGCATTTGCGGTACTACTAATTTTCGATGTACTGGACATAAATTACCATATAAATGAAATGACCAAACTAACTGTAACGACTGTGTTCACGTTAAAGGTGATATGGAGAGATTCAGACTTGCTCGTTGAATTCAAGAGCACTTTAATAGCGTGGATGCTTCATCCTCTATGCTAAAGGTGGCATTATAGCGCACCTGGACTCCACACATAGGCTTGGATTCTGTGAAGGTCAACACTTGCATTTTTATCCATTCCAAATTTGTCAACATCTGCCAGTTAAGCGCTACATGTCATCTAAGTGCTATTCATGCGCCTATAAGCTGAAACTCTATGCACTGTGAAGTCGAGTGTCTGCTCTCAAGGTTACTAAACGATCATTTCAGAAGTTCTCATTAATAGGCTTTAAGCCGCTACCATAATTTGAATAAACTGTTACAGCCTTTGCTCTATACGCCTCTCTCAACCCAATTAATATCATGTTGCTTAACAAGTGGTGCAAAGTTGAGTAGACTTGAGGACAAAATACACCCCCGTAAACCGGATGCTATTATGATAACGACTGCTCCTATATTTAGGTAAAAATAATTATTCTTCGGTTGACTGAAATGAGATAGCTTGGAAGATGTTTTCCATTCATTTCACCAATGCTTTATCAGTAGCACTAGGGAAGTATGCATAAATAGTGGTATAGTCAACTGCCGGACCAGCAGAGTGCTCTGAAACATTTAAAATGTTATTATACTTTCACCTTACTGGGGAATGGAATTCGTTCTCTCCTATCCTTATGCAGTTAAACTGCCATTTTCGCATTGAACAATAGCTAATAATAATACGATGTAATAAAGCTAACATCTGAACATTACAGTTATCTGTTCATTCTCAAGGAGCAGCGATTTTTATTTTCTTTTTAACAGGCGGATTAGTTGGCGAATATACCAGACCAAAATCGCTAAGATAAATGAGAATGAGAAAACATCGGTCGTCTAACGTCCGAAAAATGCCTTCCGAATTTTGGCGCATGGTGTGCAGTGGCTTGTTATCTTATTCGGATAAAGCTATCAACAGTTCGCTGAGCTGACACCAACCACACAACTGAGTGAAATTCACTTTTATGAACCATAAAAAGTGGTCGCTTAATTTAAGCTCTTGAGTAAGGGAAAAGATCAATTCATCTAATTCTTTAATTTTATAACTATCTCATATTCAGTCCAAGCAGAAGACCAACGATGCTTCTGCATCACCAGAAAAAATAATCACAAGTCGGTTGGGTCAAAAATCAACAAAATAATAAAACTAGTTTAACTGGGACAATAATTTTGTCAAACTTGCCCTCCATGAAAGGTCTGTTTGCCTGTGTGCTTTTCATCCCGTTTGATCTAGCAGTTCTAATGGCGCTGCTGATACGCTTGTTTCGGAGATTGCGTTTTTATGCGGACGTGCCATGTGAGGGCAGAAAATCACCCCGTCCGCCCACTTGTTGTCCTATCCTTCGGGCAAATCTGGCATCGCCATCCCCTTCTACAACCGGTGCATGCTCGTGCGCAACGAACAAACACACAGACAGGCAACATGGTCCAGCCAGGTATCCGGGTCATAGTTGTGTTGTTGGTTTTCCGAAGCGGCCGGGCGATGTGGCTGATTGACTTTCACCTGTCGCCGGACCACTAACATTTCCGGAATAGCCAATCAGCGACCAGCTGTATTTAGTTTTAATGTTTTCTCAGTCGGAAGACCACAGGGGGATGCGGCAGAGATTACAGTGAGTACGATTCAATAGGCCAGGGATGTGTAATCACTGTGCCCGGTGGATGTCTTTTTGGGAGACTTTTGTCTTTTCACTTCCTTTATTAATGAATTGTCAATGCATATCATTTCTGAGAAAGGGGACCACGGCCATCAGAAGACTTCAAAGTGGGGAAGTTGGTCATTCAAGACAGCGCAGATGTGCTGGCAACAAACTGGCATTCCGTAATATGTAACTACAAACAGATCACATAATCTGAAATTAAATCTCGTGATGCTATCCCGGTTAAAGCAGATGAGATTGTGATGCAATGTCGGAGTGAAAAATGTCATCAGCCATCATAAGTATTTGCAATGTTACATTAGATCGGTCGTGCCCACTCAAATGCCTACTCGCTATCACCTCTTTCAACAATGGGGACGTTGGGTTTTTGACAAGGACTTTGCTCCACCGGTCGTTTCGTTATTCAGCTGCTTACAGATGACATCAGCTCACTTCCTAAAACGGATGTAAACAGGAAACTGTCTCCCACAAACAACAATGAGTTTTTGACTTATACAGCCGGCCATGGGAATTGCATTTTCAATAATAAAAGAAGTACTTTATACCCGTGCTGCATGAACTTCTTCTAGGTCCTCTAGGTTCGCTCCGAAGTTCGTTCAGACTTAATACAGCAAGTCACATCGGCACATGAACATCATTGTTATTTGCACCACTTACTAAGCGATAACAACTGACGATTTCCGATACAATAGGAACGTATAATAGGAACAGGGCGCAATTCTGGAAATAATGCATTCATATTTTCATCACATTAATGTAGAAAAATGAAACGAAATAAAAGAGGTTACTAACGTTAAATGCAACTAACCTCACGAAATTTCCATTGCAAATTTCTTTAGGCCATTTAAAAGTTCTGAAGAGCATGCATACTGTTCGGTAGAAATGACAATCCTCAAGAATCGATTTTCACTTCATCTAAGTTGGTTCAACTCACTGGAAGAGATCAATCATCCGTGAAACAGATTGTTTTATTCACCGTGGTTACATGTAGACAGATCAAAGCCAAATAAAATAGTACAAACCAGATTTACAATCGAATTGCCCAACTCAGTGAACAAATCACTGCAATATTATATATATATATATATATATATATATATATATATATAGGTGCATTTTAGCCCTTTCCATTCATCCGATTTCTCTGCAGCGCAAGCCACGCTATGTAAGTGGAGATTGAAGATGGCTTATTCATAACTGGGTTGAAGCGCAACAGTTAAATTTGGCGGACTCCATTAAAATTACGACAAGACTGAGTAGCTAGATCAGGTCTCAGTGCTTTGAAAATCAGCATTAATCGTGAGTTAGGTTATTGTTTTTCGTGGGGCTGTAATTTTAGTGACTGGTGATCAAACGTTTTTGATGCAAACACCAAATTCAGCGGTCAGTATCTCACAAAGATGGATCGTGTGGTGTGATCAACGGGTGACAATGGAGTCTTCACCCACAGTTACAGCAGGATGATATCTCTTTGCTTTACCAAAGTTCTCAACTGCTACGTTCCGATTTCCACTTTAGTACATCATCTGCTTAAAATGCTTTTTGTT
>LUCM01002388.1:16573-32345 GCA_008360955.1 Fasciolopsis buskii | reverse complement strand
CATGTGTTGGCTGCAGCAGCACCTTATCTTTTCCCACCTGTGTAGGTCCACTCCGTTTTCCCCTCGGATATTCACTCTTTATAGAAACGTGTAACTCTGGGGAAATTCAACGGTCAGTGAGGCTTGCCTTGCTGTTTAGCGCTGAACGATGATGATGATAGATATATTTGAGATAGGTTTTGCGCCTTCAAAATGTAAAATGTTGTTGCAGGACTGGATGTGCTCGAAGCTGAACCCTGGTCTTGCACGGGAATAATTAGGCAGAGTGGATAGGTTTAGGTGTTTGGATAGTTGTATTTCACTTGATGGTTGTTCACCAGACAATTTTTTTCGCGCATATCGAACGCTCGATTGACAATTACCAATCTGAAGGCCTTTGGGTGTCGGCGTAGCATCCACCTATCGATCAAGTATCGATTACGAACAACAGTAGTAAAATGGAATCTGCTATACAACGCAGAAACATGACCGTTAGGGACAGAAGATATGTGAAGACTTCTGGCATTTGAACGCCGCTGTCTTTGTAGTATTGGTAGAATGTGGTGGGAGAATGCTCTCACTAACTCCTCGAATGCATGCACAATAGGTGATTCTTTTTATGATATCTAAATGAGCTCGACATTGTTAATATCACAAAGAAAGCAAGTAGGTGATCCCATTAGTCTATTCTCACAGTTTGAAAGCAGCCAGTAGAAGTTCGCTGGGAAGAAGCTATTGGAGTGCTTGGCCTTCCTTTTGCTTACATTGGAGAATCAAGATTCGCATTTGATGAGGTCGGAGTAGCAACATATGAGGCAATAACCGTGGTAAGGAACCTGATAAGGTCTCGATAGATAAGGCGTGGTGACAAACCGGGCGACAGCAGGTTGGCATCGGAAGTTCTAGGTCATTTGATAGTCTCTGATCATAACTGGCGCGAACATTTGGATCAGACAGACGCTGAACGACTAACCGGGATTGCGGTTCAAGCGTATGGCCATTAAGCTGCAGCGAAAATCGCCGTAAAACTAATTCATGATCCGATTCTACGTATGTCGATCAACAGTACATTCAGGTCTGGAGAAAACCATGTCAACCGTGGCTTTCTGGATTGTAGTCAATAAGATTCGGAGTTCCTGTAGTGACATATTGCTGTGAAACGCGACTTATGTTGTAAAGTCTTACTAGACAGGGAGAACCGATTATCCACACGAGATTGAAGACGCTTATGTCCGTTATCTGGACGCTGAGCGCATAAGATTTATTTCCAACCCAAACTAGCTTCTGTTATAAAATTCTTTTTTTAGTAATAACACCAGGTGGTAGTACGAAACCAGAACCTTTCCTCCTGTGAACGACAGTGGCTAGCCCGTCGTAACACTCGTCATTCCTGTGAGTCAGTGCCATCCTGTTTTGGGGTATATGACGACAGGATAAATAGATTACCTTTAACACAGCTATCCTTTCGAAGGCCAACTGACGTCGGGCGTCTTAGGGCCTATGAAAAACTGCCTCAGGGAAACAGCATAAAAGAGCAGAGTCATCACTGTCGAACAACTTTCCCAACACACTGGTCCCGGAGTCGAGCTATTTCGGCTTCGGAGGTGCTATGCGGCATGCTACTTCCGCTACACTCAGTTTTCATGCATGACATAAATGCATGCTTTTATTTCACTTTCAAACAAGTAAGATATCTACTTTCGGATTGGATCAACCGAACTGAATTTTGAAGTGCTTTGCTCGAAATTTTAGCCGACGCTGCTGAGAGCCTTCGAAGTCCTTGAGCACCCCGCTTACAATGTGCTTTCTTGGACCAGTGTTCCTAGTCAACCGGTAACGGCTCTGATTGTTGCCGATAGCCACAGCTTTCTTCAATTCTCGACATTACCCTACTCACCGTTTCTCTTGGCCTTTTATCAGACTCCTGAGTCTCTGACGTCTTGGTGGATTACGTTTCTCATTGTGTGGAACATGCAGGGAACGGATCTGCAAGCACTCACCAGATCAGTTGAGATTAAGGATATTCACCGTTTTTGTAGCTCGCATGATCTGGATTTCTGTGTGGTGGTTACCACTGTGTGCATGGCATCTTCAATCTGCTCCCGATATTCGCAAAAATCCTGGACTTCGTTGCAGCGATAACGGCTTTGAAAGCTCTGGTCAGCGACTAGCCCCTGGAAGCAGTTGTGAAGGGCGCGTGTTTTTCTTGTTAGTATGACCATAGACTAAGGACAATGAACGCTGGTGCCAACCAACGTATGGTTACAACACTTTTATAGTCATTCAATCGCTTCACGTATAACATATTGAGTGTGAACTAATTTTCGCTAATATAATACAACTATCGAGAATCGCTGAATGGGTAAGTAACCGGTGGTGGAGTGACTCCCTATGATGTTCCGGGCGAAGGCATAACGTTTTGCTCCCTAAGAGCGGTACACAAAACAACGCGTTTGTCATTGAAATCAAACTTTTCCAGGTTACCCTAGTGACAGATTTTGCCCATCATCATGATCGTTCAGCGTAAAACATCAAAGCAATCCTCAGTGATTGAATATCATAGGGGAAAGGAGAGTGCGCCTACAGTCCGCAGTGAGCAGTTTGGTGTTCTTGGGACGCCAACCACAGCTCGTTTGAAATTAAGATTCAGTTCATTGCCCCTGAAGTGACTACGGAGATCAGTCAACCAGCTTTCGAGATGGATCGGGTTTATGGGACCAGTCTTAAACAGGAACAGAGGTAAGTCATTAGGTAGACGAAGCTACGAAGAGAAAAACCGAAGGAAATAAATGCGCTGAGGGTCACAGGTGAAAACGTTACGTCAAAGATGAGTTGGATATCACAGTTTGTGTAGTGAGAAGTATACAGAACAAACATGGGACGGACAATTTGTTACGGAAAAAATCGGTGTGCAAATTAGCGCAGGTTATTCTGTTATACTCTTGGGGAATGTCTGACAAACAACACAAAATAAAAAGACAACCGATTAAAGAAAACTTCAGAGCAGATGACCAGTGAATTGCACGACGTCCACGTGCCAAAAACTAATATATTCCTAGCGCATATTCTTGCTTATTAAACATAAGCGCCGTTAGCTTGAGCGATTCTGAAAAGTATTACACCAAAATCCTCCAATACCAAGAAACAAATATTTAACATTTCGTGGTACAGTGGTAAGAACAACTGCGTCTTCAATTCACGATAGTTAAATAAAAGTTCTTACTACTGAAGCTTCGTTTCAGATTACAGGCACGCTATCGATAGTCCTTTCCGTATATTCTCTGTTCATATTTTTTCTCCATCAAGTTACAATTTTACAGTTGAAAGTCGTACCGACAGTAAAGACTGAAATTTTGTCGGTGTAAAGTGAACAGGGAACTAATGCTGAGATGGTACAAAAACGGCAATTTTAGGGGGAGGAAGAATGCAAACAGCTCCAGGGGTTAAAATGAAGCTGCTCAACACGAATGTGCAATACACAGTGATGTGATGAAGCGGCAGGCTATCGTAAGCACGTGCGAGATAAAATGTTTTTGCCTATTTAAAATGAAGGTTAGAATGTGACCAATGCATGAAGTGAGATGAAACGACTCGAAAATGTAAACAATTATAATGACATGAGCACTAGGAGCTGGAGTGCAAAAGTCACGATGGATTGGTTACATGTGAGACGACCACGTTTCGTGAAATTGCCAAAACCATAGGGGAAGAAACGGCGTTACGCATATTAGCCGGTAGGCAACTTACGTCACACTGGGACATTCACAATAAGGTTCTGCAAAAGTATATTCACGTGCATATGAGAAAACAATAGAATCGTCTTATTACGCTTGTTGGTTGATTCTTCTACTTATTTCCTTTTCCAGATGCTTGATAAAATTCCCTGCCAAGATGCATAACATAACCGGCTATTTTTGGGAATTCGATTCTATCCATTTCGTGGTTATTAATCATGAGTTCAGCTTAGTCACCACATGGTGGATCACTTCAAATTCAATAGAATTGGCTCAAACCGGGGAATGGTTTGCAAGAAAGTAGAGTAGTTTATCATGGTCAAAAAGGAATGCTCTTATGACCCGGAAGGGCGAAGAAGTACGAAAAGATGAGCGTACTTGCAAGATCCATCGAAATTGTGAATGGAGGTCTAACCATGTGATTGTTGTTCCTATTTTTCGTGTTAACATGTGCTGACCCCAGAACCACAGACAAGGGACTGTCTCCTTTACCCCACTAACACGACCACAAGCATAATACTTACCCAAGTCACGATCAGTGAACCTGAAGGATCGTTATGCGATTGATCCAGTATCTTTGTTTAATCACGTGATTGGTGGCCTTCGCGGACTGCACTTTTATTTGTTCCAGTCATGATCACAATGAATGCACCTCGTATTTATTTCGAATTTGATTTCGATTGGTCAAATTAGCCAGATAAAGAGACAAGCTTTCAGCGCTCAATCTTTTAACCAGGTTGAAATTAAGCTAGATGATGCTAATTAATTTCATTTTCCGCAAAGAAAATTGTCAAAGAGGGTGAACGAGACGCTATTGGCATTTTTGGATTCCTGCAGTAACGAACAAATGTTTTATATTTTGATTTAATTATTTCCCCTCGTCAGGATACGACTAGCCATTTCCATGATGTCCCATACTATCCCCTTTGCTAAGGTACCGCACTGCATGTGTGAATTGGGAAAATGCCCCTAAACTGCCTTTTTGATGTTGAATGTTGGAAATACTCAATATGACCTACCAAATGTAAGGTAGAAGTGTTGGTACAATTCGTTTCCGGCTCTAGCATCTGGCTGATGAAAATGCTTTAAGCTCCAGAAACTGTAGCATGGAAGTATTTGTAGACGCGTTGTGAGCGAAATACCGGTAGCCAAAAATGGAAACTATCCCTATGAAACGTGACGACAGTGACTGAACGAAGGTGAACACCCCTGTGCTTTGGTGAATTCGGTCAGTTCATACAGATCACTGGACAATCAAACGGGCAAGCATGCAGAGAAGCGAACATCATCATCATTAGGCGAAGCGACGATTTTCACTGACCGTTGCTGTTCTAGCCATAGAAAGAATGAATACCCTAGGTGGACAGGTAGTGGGGAAAATAGACGGAGCAGCAGAGAGAACATACCGGGATAGCTGAGGTCTTTCAAACATCGGATTCATAATTTACTGCTCCGATTTTGATCGTCAGCTTGGAGCATCAGCTGATACGCAGAAAAAAACTTGCGATGGATTCTGTTCACGTATTCTCTTCAAACACGTACACGTTACATTGTGCAAGGTTGATACAATTATGAAACCGACTAGGGAATTTAACTGAATTTTATGGGTTCGAGTTTCCTTGAAGATCACTACCTCAGATGGTGGGCCTGCTACAATAGGTCACTGAACGCTTGCCGAAGTAGCCGCATGAGAGAGTGATACTGAGGGCCAGCTAAATTGTGTTTGAAACTGCTTCAACCACCGTACAAGACATCGCTGCTGACTGCAGATAGACGAACCGTCAGCTCCACAGATCGTTTCGTTCACACCCAATGTCTTCTTGCCGGTAGCTCGGATGAGGTGAAACAGCCTGCGGGAATTTCCCATGGCGGTAGCATGTTCCATCTCCGAAGTTCGTTGAGACCACAAGATCTCGTGATCCCTACATTGAGTTCACGTCTCATTACGAGCCGTGCTTCATTGTACTCGCTGCCAGCCGAGATGGGCTGGGGTACGTTAAGAAGGCGCAAAGATTCAGCCGAAATCCAGGATGTCACAAGGCGATGGGCCAGGCCACAACTTACTAAGCCAACAGAATGCAAGGCATTCTTGATAAACAACCAGCGTTCATTGATATTTTGATTTGGCGGTAATCCTAACTTTTCAGCCATTGAGCTTCGAAAGGTTGGTAGACGAGCCGGACCAGATAGCTTGTCGCACATGGACAGCTTAGTGCATACTAACAGGTGGTCGGCATCGAGGAGAGTGCTCCAGTACGACCGGCAGTGTTTCAGACAGCCCCACCAACTGTACTAATTGCGATGTAGTCGATTTGGGTCTATCGCTGACTCAAAGAAGGTGGACGCCAGGTGGCGTACCGACAACTCGAAAATCCGAAGCTCACACTAGCGAGAAACAATCGATGGTCTGAGCACAAAGACAACAACCGCTCTCCGTTTTCAGAACCGCAGGAATAGAGACCAAAACAGCCCTCTAACTGTGCCTCATTTGAGGACAGATGACTTGCACGAGCATTTATGTCTCATGCCCAAATCACGATGTCACCCCGCCTTGCTCTAAGTAAGAGGTCGTGCAATGTTTGATAGAAACTGTATCTGACTGCACTTGGGCTGCAATCTGTGGGCGCGTATGATTAGACAACAAACAAGTTGCATCTATAAGAGCGATGGCTGCTTACTTTTCACGAACATCTAAGTCTCACTGTGCACACCCGGCTGTCGACTGGGATTCAGTCGAGTAGTGCAGACTCACCTCTATCCCTGAGAGCTATACCAACGCCAGCATCAACAGAAGCCGCAGCCTCAGAGTCCTTAGAAGGGCCGAGATGAAAACTAACGGAAGGACAAGATAAGGATGTTAGTCGGACAAAAGAGCCGGAGTCTTGAATGCGAGTGCCTTGGATACAACCGACATCGATGGCTAGGGCCTCCAGTGCATGGGCCAAACACCCCTATTGACCTACACGCATCAGTGTTCGCACATTGAATGTGGCTGGTTTGAAGGATTATCGAGGAAGAAGAAGTGCCTCAGTCGGCGGACGCAGGTTTACTGAGATTTCGATGCTATCTGAGGGAGAACGTGAAAGAACAGGAAACAGTACTTATTCCAGTGACACCCTCTGTAGGATGGCCGACTGTGGTTTTGAGTGTAAGGAAATGGGGTGGAAAGAAGAAGAATAACATGAATTGGTAGCTGAAAAAACTGATTTACGGCAGAAGGTCGCTTTGGCAAACGAGAGAAGAGCCAGAAGCGTTCATGCGATCAGCTATATTCATGGTTGAATGCGCTGTGGGCTGTTGTACTACTTGTTCGCCCAGTCCAGAGTAGGTCTTTTAATCGAGGACCCACATCCAGCCTTTGCGCAGCCAAGCGCTTACTGCGAGGGCGCACAATCGTTGCAGATGAGCAGGTGGCTAGTTAATCACTTCATGCGCCCCTTCCGGAAAACCTTGCCGGATAAGCGAATCACGATAAGGGGCAATAGTACTATTTAGCTGACGGGCCACTCGCCCCATCACGCTGCCACCAGCGGGCTGTTGTGGCTCTTTTTGGGGAGAAGGCTTGCCAGGCGGAAACCCAGCACGCCCCTGACACTGCTGCTGCGTTTCCTCGGCCGCTTAGTTGGAGGGCTTGAACCTACCCTAGCCAAGGCTAATTACCTGGTTGGCGTTCCCGTATTCGTAACTCAGACACAGACCCAGTAGCAGGCAGCCCTGCCCTGAGTCAGAAGTCAACACCGTTAGATTACCCAGTGCTCTCTGGATGAATTTGCTAAGTTGATTCTATGGTGCACTGCAGTCACGGCAACGGTTCATCAACGACGATTTTATTAGTCATAGGACCGAAAAACATTAAACAGTTTGTTGATCAAAGTTGTGTATGTTTTGAGGAATTCACTCCAAAATCCTTGTAACTGCAGTTGGGATTAGTGAAGATGCAGCAAACGCGAGCGGCAATAAATTGTGCCAATGGATGCTGATTACACCAATGTACGGAAAAGAATACATGGAGGAATAGTGTTATCAGACAAGTACATCAAAGGCCGCGATAATGAGCAATATCGTCCAAAGAAACCCAACAGTTGTCTAGGATATTATGTTCGCTCTTGTGAACCGCAATAATCCGCGAAATAGAAACGGCTGTTGCCACTGGTGCAGCTAAACACTGTCTGGAATACATAGCTGGTCATCAACACTTTCATGAAACCTTTATTCAACAGATGCCCTATGTAAATGCACACAAAAATAAATGCAAAAACCGCACAGAACGATTTAAAGATATTCGATTAGGCAATCGACAACTATCAAAACTACTTGACCTAAGCGGATACACTTAGCACGGGAAAAAAAACAATACGTTGCCGATCAGGAAAACTGACACATTAGATAGAATAACTGGAATAGAAAAATTTCATTCACCGTGCAAAATTCAACTCTGAAACTTCCTAGTACCTGTTCTAATGCAGATGCCAACAAAAACATACGGCGGATGAAGACGATGCACTTACGAACAAATCATACACACACTCGATGAAAGTGTACTCACCAACCGTTTCGACTAGAACAACATCATAGCCGGCAGCTTCACACAGTAAAACCGCCTCGTTAGTTGACCGAGCCACACCACCCAGATTGCAACCGCTAGGAGAGGGTCGAACATAAGCATTCAAATCTCGGGCCAATTCGAGCATTCGAGTTTTGTCGGCAAGCAGACTGCCCCCAGTCATTGACGAGGACGGATCGACTGCCAGCACAGCTACACGATGCTTGCTCTTAGGTAGGACAATTTCCGGCTCGGATTTTCTCGGCTCTTTCAGATTCGATCGAACCCACGGGATGGTTCCAGTTAATCGACTACCCAGAGCCTCGATGAATGTGCTTTTCCCGGCACCGGGTGGGCCGGAAAGTCCTGTTAAAAACGCCCAAATGCGATTCAGAAATATAAAATAAAAATAAGGAAAGAAATGACGATGTGAAAAACAGTGGGGTCGAAGTAGTGAGTAAGCATCAAAAACAAACTGTTTTAGTCTATTTACGAAACGACATTAGTTGGAGTTCAGACAAACGACCATGAGGTGGAGAATAACAGTATTTTCGAAAGAAACTCAAATGCATTGAGAACTATCCGAAAGAAATACTCTGATCGACAGGACAAGGAAAATCAAGCAACAATTACGTTCTAATGATGACAGGTAGCTGGCTTGTAGGGAATAATGTCGAGTGCTTCACAAAGAAACAATTTTCCACGTCGGAATGACCATCTTCTACGCAAGATTTGAGGCTCCAACGTTTTGTAAGATACTATAAAAGGTCTGGTAAATTGTTTTAAGCCGAGAAACGCGTTACAGGGTCACGAGGGGCGGTAAAATCGACTTGTCATTCGTTAGCGTATCGCATCACTTTGGGCCTAACTGAAACTGAAAGTAGCAGGTTATTTCAACCAATATTCACAAACTAACTCAATACAGTATATAACAGGAAGTAAGGAACAGAGAACATCAGAAATATCACTTTTCTTATGAATCATTTAGTTGAACACCTCTTAAAAAGCAAACATTTCAGTAAATATGAAGGGAAAATTACTTCTCGTAAGAAGAAATTGAGTTAAATGCAACCGTTTATCATGTAGGATTAACATCCAATTGAAAGTTAAATATGGAAGCACTGCAGCGCAGATGTGAGCTGACTACCTAAGAATCAACATCAACATATCCAAAGCAGCCACAATGGGGTCGAATCAGGCGTAGAAAATTGTGACGTAAACGTCTACTTCGACACGTCATTTGGTGAGGCTTTCAACAGCTCAATGAATATCAGCGCTGCGTGATTTAGCATAAATTCACCATTGACTTCAGTATGTTCATAGACCATCGCTCACGAGGCAACCGATTCTTAAATGATGGATGGCTTCTGTGTAAGAAGCGAAAATTTTGAAAACGACATACAGAAGTTGACCAATTGAAGAACTCAATTAGTTCATTTATGATGGTTCAGAAATCACTACTGAAAACCATACAAGGGTGTTTCGTTAGTGAAATTCAGTCCTGAGAAGGAGAAAACTAGTTATTGCGACCGAAGTCACTTACGTGTTTGTAACAAACTAAATAAGGCAGATCGAAAAGCATAATAGCTAAGGATTTCAATTCAGAATCAAGTCCAATAAAGACGTGGTCGGTAAGCGCGTTTCAAGGTTATGGATGCTGCTCTAATCATCCAGTAGGATCCAGCGGTTATGAGCATGCTACTTCCACTACACTCATACTTCAAACATATAGTAAAAAATAAACACAAGGCAAAAGGAACAACGATAACCTGGGGAATAATAATGTACAAAGAATCATGGGCAAATCAAAAGAAACCTCCGACTACTCAAACTGCTGCGCACCACCAATAGTGCACCAGCCGCTAGCGGATCTGAATGAAAATGAAATAACGGCACAGCGATGCATGGCTGCGTGCTGATACTGTATGATAAACCGTCTCACAAGTTGCGTTCGACTGAAAGCGTGCGATGAGA
The DNA here is from genome assembly GCA_008360955.1 of Fasciolopsis buskii. Lineage (NCBI taxonomy): Eukaryota > Metazoa > Platyhelminthes > Trematoda > Plagiorchiida > Fasciolidae > Fasciolopsis > Fasciolopsis buskii. The sequence continues at coordinate 22,115 of LUCM01002388.1, read as the reverse complement.
CCGTCAATATAAAAGAGTGGGAAAACCGATGGTACCAAGTTGCTCGATTACTCCGTTTACCCATACCCAAATAAAACCCGACGGCTAGACTAAGCTCATACGAATAGTGGCGTTATTCCGACCTAAATGATGATCAGAGTCGTCTTCACAGCCCCGGAGAGCACCGAACTGAAATGTACAAGATGATGGTTCGAGGCGATAATGAAAATGTAATCTGTAACTCACGCTTTTTGTGGCTTTCCAATTATTCACTTAAAAATAGACATTAAACCCGTTTTCTCACTCTAGCTGACATCACGTAATGATGTGAAAACGGAAAGATGACAGAACGAATCCAAACACCTTTGGAAACGACGAAGCAGTGAGTACCGCTCGGTAAGTTTCAGCAATTACCGAGGAAATACATACATCCACCAGCCGGACACCGTGTTTTCGGTGATACATACGACGGTTTGCATGCGCGAGTGCACAAACCTGACCGAAGTGAGAACAATTAGGATGTTAGAAGACCATATATATATAAGCGCGTAGTAATGAGTCACCACTTGACACCGAGGAAGCACCCACAAATCCGAAGAGCCTAGAGGTTAGTTCAAAATAAACGTTCCACGATGTGGTTACACACCACTCTGCCTCCGAATTACATAGCTGAGATCAACTGTAGTGCACGGTTGGTATCATGGTCTGCAGAATACAACCAATTGTATCTAGATCCAAACAGTACGTTAACAAGCAGATCGACCTTATTTAGACGTATGACTCCGGAACGTACCGTTTGTACTTCAAGTATCATGGTGACTAAACTTCAACATACAGCATTATGTTGTCCCAACCCGTCTTACTATGTCAGATTCATAAACTGGTGTGGTATAACCCACAAAGTGTGGATCGTTTACCAAAGCCGGTGGTCCAAAAGAGCATACGAAACATGACGCATTTTAAAATCCGGAGTTGAAGTGTAGTTTTGATCACCAGTATTATCAATGGAGGACAAACAGGGGTACGAATACTTACACGATAAGTGAGTGTATCGTCGGAGATCAAATATTGCCCGAATTCGAGAAATTAATCGAACTAAACTGAGGTAACGACCTATCCAAACCCAATGGTTTAGCACAACGCTGTTTGGTGACGACAGTTTTCGTCTCACCATTCTATGAGTTAGTCATGGCAAAACCTTCTACAACAGATGTACAGCCAAGTACAAACCCGCAGTAGGTAAGAAGACCAAGTCACGACTGCTGTCTGGGATTAATGTCGATCACGACCGGTGACATGGAGTAGCGGTGTATAAAACACAGGATATCGGATACCAAAGACCGAGGCGAAAAACTAATAAATAAGCGCAAGCTCGTAAAGTAATAAGCGACCCTTGTTTATGTACGACTCATTAAAGTATACAATGGACCACATTTTCCATTGGAATTAGTCGCAGAACAAACAGGATAATGACGCTTTTTTAATCATTCACGATCAGAGGTCGTCAAGCTATTCTCGCGCTCACCAGTAGCAGGGAGAAGTGCCTTAATCGTTGGTGTTGCCCATTTTGCGTCAGTCTTTCATACGAAGGCTTGATGATGTAATATACTGACTGGATTTCACAGATACCAGCTATAGCAACTGTGAAATGAGAGGGAACTTGTCTTTCTTGCTAATGTTTCCATTGCGGACCAGGGGCATGAACCAAGAGGAGTCTGTGATACGGATAATACCAAAAATATTCGCTATGAGAAACGACTAGATTCCAGTGCGCATCAAACTCGCACTCTTGGTTGGATTTCACAAGTTTTTGTTACAGCCTGGACTTTGATCTCGGATGGATTTGCATGAAGGGTGCATCGCGTGGGTCAATATGCTGACTTCATTCACATGGAGGATGTATTCTGGCAAACACGTTCTAGCTGATTGAGGTCATTTAAGGTTATCCGCTGAACTAACATATTGGTGATCACTAACTCACGGAGTGACGAAACAGACGGACACTTCCTTGAAGGAAGTTACGAAAAAAAACTTGCCGAAGAACCAAGGGAAAATAACTTAGTTTGACACATTGAAGGAAGCATATCCACTTTTGACTGGTTTTCGTTAGAGCAAAAAATAGTTATGCATCCATCTACTACTACGTATCTTAAGTCATTACAGAATACTTTCGCTAATACATAAACTCCATAGAGTTGAAGAACATGGGTGGATATTAACAAGGTCCGTTGGATTGTAACATGACATCAAAAGGCTGAATCCGGTTGAGCTGAACCAGGTTTATGAAACAAATGTGCAGTGCATCTTAACAAAGGAACGTAAACAATCGTGCACTTGGTGGTACTGCGCAAAGTTCATTAGAGTAACATGACTGATGGCAAGCGGTAGGAATCAAAAAGCTCAGTGGATTTCCAAATCCTAGTCTTGGCTCAGGTTGTTGGTTTTCATGGGGTTCCGATCGCTTAGCTTGGCGTTTAGATCGCAAACGCTTCATTACCAGTCGAGCTGACATAGTTAGTGCAAGTGAGCAATTGTTGGGGTTCTCCGCTATTCATAGAGTTTCCACTGACTTTGACCCTGAAAGTCTTCGACGACCTTCATCCAAAAACTATGCGCGAGTTTTTCACTTGATCTCTGTTGGTTTGACCATTGATCTTAGAAGACTGACATGCGGCCTGATGTTTGATCCACTGAGTTGTATGCCATTTTCTTATTTTGAGTATCTGAAAACTGTGTGACAGTTCCGCAAAAAGATCCGCATAAATGACTCGGATTGGCGATTGCGAGTCTGTATAATTTGAATTCCGATTCTCGTGGCTGAGTTGCTGGCCTCCCATCCGAATGTGCACGTAACCCAATTCGATGCGTCCATTGATTGAATTATTTGAAGAATACTCGGCCTCTACGAACTCCCTCGCATGCTTCGTAGTTTCTTGATCCAGATTGAATTTGTGTGCTTCGTGCTCTTCGTGAACGTATACGAGAGAAAGTGTGTGAAAGTGGATCGTGTCTTCTTGCAGCTAGCTTGTGCTGGTACATTCGAGTAGTCACTTTTCTCCCGGTTTGGCCGATATAGTACATGTCGCAATGCATTCACTTGGTTTTGTAAACGACGTTTGATCTTTCCCCCGTTTTTAGTTACCCTTTTGCTTTTGATGCAAGTCTTCCCATAGTTTGGGTCGGTCTTTGGGCAACCGTGATTCCTTGAGGTTGGAGTAATCTTGCGGTTGATGCAGATACATTTTTAGTGTATGAAAGAAGCTAGCTGCAAGAAGACACAACCCACTTTCACACACTTTCTCTCATATACGTTCACGAAGAGCAAGAAGCACACAAATTCAATCTGGATCACGTTGAGATTCTGGATCAAGAAACTGCGAAGCATGCGAGGAAGTTCGTAGAAGCCGAGTATTGGTTGACGGATGAGAGGCAGACAACTCGGCTAACTGAGGGAAGAACCCAAACAACTGTGCACTTATGCTGACGATGTCAGCTCGATTAGTGATGAAACGTTTACGACCTAAACGGTAAGCTGAGCGATTAGAATCCCACACAAATTTGTGTCTATGTATGTAGTGCACGCGTGAATTCGATAATGGTGTGAAACTTTTCAATAAGGGAGAAAATGGGTCACGCGCTTGACCGGTATCCGTGAGTAGGTAATCGGAAGATTTTCCCGTGCAGTGAAAAATCACTGAATACGGCCAGCATATTCAATTCAGATAAAAAACCTCGGACGCTGCAGCGCACGAGAGCTCATGGGATCTAGACAACAGCGTGCAACAATTAGACTCAGTATACATGTGGCGGCGTACAGTCATCCGGTTATAGAGGATCGGGATTTCAGTCAGGCAGAGCAAGTCACCCACAGGTGGGCTCGCTGAACATGATTTGCTGATGATTTTTATGGAAGGCAAACTGATTTGCGCTTTTGAAGATTCTTCATTCAACTAGGTCAGATTGTGTCACGGGCTCAATCCGTATGCTTCGTTATCGCTTTTGGAAGTGTTATGCGCAAAACTGAAACCCTTCCGTAGTCAGTATACCGACGCGTCAAAGCCTAGAGTGGCGGTTACCTTCATGACGCACAACTTGGATCTGAGCCCGTATCTGAACGGAGATTGTACAGATGAGTTGCGCTTATCAGTTTCAAATTTTTTCGAAAATTTCAAATTCCATCGTATTTCACACACATTATTAAAAATAAAGTTCTCCCGAAATGTCTTAAAATATAGTGGTAGAATTTTAAAAATACATTGTGTGATGTCATTTATTTTCTTTTGAAGTTCCATGGAAATCAAAAAGCGTATCGAACGATATTCCTGTTGCAGGACCGTTGTCCGCAGAGCAACAAAAAAGTGACTGCTCCCAGCATTTCATAAAACTAAATAGTTATGAGCAAAGAAAGAGTTACAAAACAGTCCGAAAAACACCAAGCGATAAGAGATGGATTTTATCTACGCAACCGATCACTATAGTTTCACCGTCACAACGAGACTACGCCTTGACGGGGTGTAACGGCTTGCGTGCCTCCATGATCCAACGAGCTATACACGATGGCTTATCTCAAGCCGAAGATCCAATCATGCCTGGAAGGTCAATGGGTAGAGGCCTGACGAAGTAGTCTCCTGGTCCTCCAAGTCGGGGGTTGATCTGAGTTAGCAGCTCAGTCGGAAAAACGAGTGTAAGAATAATTGATCCAAGCTGATGTGCGCCCACTCAGCTATTCCCCGCCGCCTTGCGGTCAGGTTCTTGTCACGACCAAAGGCTTTGGTTGAGAACACTAATCGTTCTTCTGCTTAGCGGCTGGACTCCCTAGCAGTACCGGTCCATCAATCCCCATGAGTTACACACCTACAAAGAATTCCATACTGCATCGGTCGTCGCGCAGGTTAATCAGGACCGCGCTGCCCATTGCATCGAGCTGGGTGGGTAGTGATAAGTATGCTACTGCTCAGAGTTCCCTCTCTTTCATTCAACTTGTCTCTTCTGTCCCCAACCCAATCTGTTTGCCCCTTCTGCCTACCCATAGTATCTCCATTGATAACACGCCCGATACTCGCAACCATTTATTGTCAAGTAGTGTAGTAGGTGGTTTTCGGTCTGTTAGCTCACATTTTCTCAAGCCTCGTCAGCCTCTGCATCTGGGTTCCTTCAATGTGCGCACTTTAATGCAGGCTGGCTAACAGGCGTGTTTCGCTCTGACAGTGGACTCACTTTCGATTGATATCCGCTGCGTGAGTGAAACACGAATTCAGGATTCCAGTCGAGTAATTCAACTAACTGCGCCAAACGTCTCGTCAAGATGTTTTCTTCGCACTTCAGGAGACGAAGCAGATCAAGCTGTGGGTCAACGTGGTGTAGGAATAGTCTTGAGTGAGAGGGCTGAGGCAGCCCTTCTAGACTGGATCCCAGTCAACAGTCGCTTGTGTGCCATGAGACTGCAGGGATCAGTCGGCGTCCGAAAGTATAGTAGTGTTAAGCGGAGTTTATTTGTCATCTCGGCATACACTCCAAAAGACTATAGCACTGGTATGGAGAAAGACGAGTTTTACGATGACCT
>LUCM01002387.1:75028-87474 GCA_008360955.1 Fasciolopsis buskii | reverse complement strand
GTTTCACTGGTCATAGCCGGCTGTCGACTTGGATCGAGTCAAGTAGTGCAGCCTCAGCCCTCTCACTGAGAGCCACCCCGACGTCAAGAAAGGCGCAGATGAAACTTCACGAAAGGACTAGGTGAAGATGCCAGTAAGACAACAGCTAAATTTTTGAATGCGAGTCTCTTTGATGCAACACACATTGATGGCTAGGGTCTCCAGTGCACGAGTTAAACACCCTTGTTGACATACACGCATCGGTTTTCCAACATTGATTGTGGCTAGTTTAAGGACGAAGGAGTGCATCAGTCGGCGGAAGCGAGTTCAGTGAGTTTCGGGTGCTATCTGAGGAAGGATGCGAGAGAACAGGAGCAGGACTTATTCCAGTGACACTATTGCTGTCGTAGCCTACTACAGTTCCCGAAGAAAATCGTGTGGGGGGATAGTAACACGAGTCAGTCGAGGAACAAACAGTTGTGTACGTTGGAAGGTTGCTTTCTTGAATACGTGGAGAATGAGAGACGTTCGCACAATGAACAGTCGTATTCATGGTTGTATGCGTTGTGAGCTGTTGTACTACTCCGTCGCCGTGTCTAGAGTAGGCCTTTTTATTGGAGGATGCACCTCTAGCCTAGGAGCAGCCAAGCACTTTTTGCATGGTAGCAAGATCATTCCAGACTAACCGATGTCCAGTTGATCGGTTCACACACCTCTTCTGTGAACTCTTGCTTGTCAGCGGAACACGACAAAGGACAATGGCCTTATTTGGTTGGCGGACACTCACCACGTCATAATGCCACCAGCTCTTGTAATATTTTTTAGGGCGGTCGCTTGCCAGGCGAAAACCCTCCACGCCCTCGTCACTGCCGCTGCTTTTCCGCGAAGGTTTATTCGGTATGCTTGAGCCTACTTAATTCACGGCTAACCAGCTGGATGGTGGCCGTTTCCTTATCCACGACCAGACCCATTTGCGTGGTAGGTATCAATTCGCTGCCATCCAGCTCATTATCACACTCGATCCATTGAGACCTTACATGGTTCCATGCCACCCCAAGTTCCGTGGGGATAGTTGCAAGTCCCGCTCTTGTGTACGGGTTGTCAGCGGTTATGGAGTATGTGACACCTACCACACTTATCCGTGCAGCATGAAGTAAGCTAAAACGATTTCAACTGAATCTTAAATCTTAGTGCAATACGTATTAAGTCACTGAACTCTATTGTGCTTTTTCGGAAACTGGCAAAAATAAGAGGCTGAAATTTGAAAATTATCAGGTGAGATTTTGGTAAATTTTTGCGGTGAAAAAGGAAATGTCCTCGCCAAGCAGGGTTGTTTAGTAAGAATTCAATGAGCAGACGCGTAAGGTGGTCTCCATACACCCGCAAATTACACTCGTTCAAAAAACATGGACGGTTTTCAAGCACATCAGCTGCTGATTAAGTAGTTCGTAATTTCGAGTGTTGCAAGGAAATGTGCTCTGCGGGCTACACAAAATAAAGCTAGTCTAACAATATAATAGAGTGGACAGATTCATAACTATGAGGGGAGCCTGCACATACACCGAGCATCCGTTTATATGATTATATTTACTGTAAACCATAGGGTGTTGCGGGGTTATCGTATGCTCAGATAAACCGCGAACAGTGGCAATCGTGTTGTCATTTTCTCTCGAATCAGAATGATTGAGGAAGTGTGTTTGTACAATTAGACTGTGTTCCGTGTGTTGGCTGCAGCAGCATCTTATCTTTTCCCACCTTCGTAGGTCCACTCCCTGTTCTCCTTGGATATTCACTCTTCTTATAGAAACTCGTAACTCTGGGGAAAAGGTAGCGATTGGTGAGACTTGCCTTGCTGTTTAACGCTGAACAATGATGTGCTCAGATATTCGTTTATAGGAACTACAAATGACGTTAAACAAGGTGACAATTCACAAAACACAAATCAAGACGCGTTGATTCTGGTAGGGAGATTGATAATATGTATAATCAAAAACTGACATTTAACTCGCTAAATTCTCTACATGTGATGTTCGAGAAGAATTTCTTGTAATTTAGTGGTATGATAAAGAAGTCTGTGAACTCCGTAGAGCAATCCGATGATCAGAAAGGGAAAACCGCCATAAACACTACCACTGATAACGAACATATATGTGTATATCATATATATATATATATATATGTTATAATTTCCAATAGAAACGGCATAATATGCAAAATCTTTTTGCTGATTTGAACCAAAGGTTGCAAGTATACAAAAAACGTCCTAGCATTTTTTTGTGAACTGATTCGTTAAGCACAGATATGTACAGGCCATTTTACACTTCCCTTCACCGGATTCCTGATGAACAGCGTTTACTTTTATTTTGGACATGAGTAGCACAAGAAGTAACTAAATCGCTTGTAAATATCCCGCCTTTTTATGTGGAACGGAATAACCCATGGATTCTTCCAAGCACTGGAAGCATTTTATACTTCTGACGAGGTGCTATCATTACCTGCGGCTTTTCTGCTTTTCCGTTGATTAAACACCTTAGCGATTTCTGTCACTTGGTTATTCGGAATCCGTATTATTTGACTCATGGGATTAGTTCGTTGTCTAATTGGCAAGTCCATTGGAAACTGGATCAGGACGTCCTGTTCTTCGCTCTAATTTTTTCCTGCTGTATCCTGGGCTGACCTGGTCTGTTGAATCACGTAGTACCGACGCAAGCTTTTATTCTCCGTTTAAGACGTATCGGAATAGTTGGCCGAATTCGCATTTTTTAAACTACCGCTACGCAATATCCCTCACGATTTCTCTTGTTGGATGCGTGATTGCTTCACTGAAAATAGTACGTCTCGATCGGAAGTAATATGTGATCGGCCATTTGAAAATGAACTCCGTTTTAAAATCAAGGGGTTCTCCTTGGTCCTCATTGGGATGAGTAATCGTTGCGAGGTGAAAGTCAACACTTAGCTCATAATAACAAAACAGAATCCCCGTAATGATTTCCACTGTTTAGTAGTCCACCAATGAACAGACTGACAATTAAATATTTCCAACTTACGTCTGCTTGATGCAAGATGTCGATTTGGTCTTGGCGCTTACTGTCTGCGTGTTCGAGACCAAAATAGCTGGATATTGCTCACTAACTGTCCTGCCTGCTACTCAGGAAATGGGTGAAAGTTGACTTGATTCACACGTTTTGGTTTTTTATAGTACCATTTTCATAAGGGATCCTGGAAGCCCTACTCGCTTTGCTACTAATGGTACTGTGACAACCCCTGGAAGTTAACAGCAAAGACATTCGTTTCTTCGCGGCCTTTTCAGGGTGGTTATTTCCTTGGTCTATTCATGAACAAGCTGAGAGATCATATCTTGTGAGACATTGCGCGCCTCTTATTTCCTCGATTTCTTCTATTTGTCATCATCTGAAAAACACCCGACAATTTATCCACTGTTCCTCGGATGATAGAAATTCACCGATTTCCATTTACCTTCAAACACTCGGAACTTGTTCACTTCAGAACTTCATTGTTGGGGTCTGATATCGGGCAACTTCAGTCTTCAAATTCGGATTGTTTTTTTTTACATTTTGCAGACGTCCAATGAGTGAGCGATACGGATCGATCTTTCTACTCTTCAAAAATAACTATCACTACTCACTTGGTATAACGGGAACCTGTCTTTCCTCAGTCCTAGGATGGCTGTTTCATACCTGATTCTACTATCTACTTTTTCTGATTCACTGAACTTGTGTATTAATTGAAATTTCGCTCTCTTTGCTTACACCACTTGTCAAGCTGCGATCTCATTAGAGGTCTGAACGTTTGATTGTGTTCACCAAAAACACTTGGTATTCTTAATCCAATGTGGATATTTTTGCTCCCGAACTCGTTTTTTTCGCAGTAAGAAATAAATGTATAGCGATAATCAGGAAAACTAAACCGTCTTTTTTCGCCACAAAATCGGAAATCTAGTAAGAGAAGCTGGAGAGTTTTGACTCAGTCCACCCTAATTTCCTCCATCCACTCCTGCCCCACTGTTTGTTGGCACGATCGAAAAATCACCACATATAGCTACATGAGTTGTCTCTTCGCTGTAACCACAACTCTGCTTTCTAGATCCACCGTATAAAAATTCGTTTACGCTCGTTAAATTTCACTCGGCGTATTTCCATTCCACAAACCTGCTCTTTAAATAAGTCTATTAGTTACCCCCCCCTATCCTGACCCCTTTCGTTCCGTGCACCATGCAAGATTTTTGTATGAAATGCTTGACGTAGCTAACAAAACTGCTGGGATCAATCCGCGCAAGAGAACAGATGTTTAGGGACTGGCGTGAATCCATGTACTGACGTACAAGAAAGGTAATAGGTTCTCATTTGGAAACCACAGAAGAAATAGTGCAATAAGCTTCGGGTTCACATTGCTTGGAGGCATTAGTCTTCTCCAGTTATTCAGTGGCAGCGAAGTATGTACGCGTGAGAATCAGCCCAGTTTCCGACCCGGCCGGAGTTGTATTGGTCAAATCTCTACTTTGTGAAAGATCCTAAAAAACACATACTTTCGGCAGATCCACGACTTCTGTCTTTCTTGCTCTAAAGGCGGTATCCGACCTAGTTGTTCGTAGAGTTCTGTAGCACTGCCTGCCTCAGACGGAAACCTATCTCATTTGCAACACAAGAACGACGTTATACTACTTAATGAGGACCGGAGTAATTTACAGGTTCTTTCCAACAGTCTGAACGATAGCATAGGTATGATTAGGATGTGTTTTGTACTTTCGAAGTTTAAAATGCTGTTGAAGGACTAGACTGATTCGAAACCGAACCTTGCTTTTGCCAGAAAGAATTGGGTGAGGTAGACATTAGTTACTTGGGTAGTTGTGTGTCACCTGGTCGTCGTATATCGGATGAAGTGTCTTCGCGTAAACGGAAGGTTCGATTGGTGCTGAACACTTTGAGGCATCTGTGGCGTTGGTTTGAAATGCGGTTGTCGATAAAAGGCAGAGTGCACACAGAAGCAGTCAGTCCGCTTTTGATTTATGGATCAGAAACATGGTCGCTGAGACCAGATGTGAGAGGGCTTTCAGTGTTTGAACACCGTTGTCTTCGTAGTGTTAGTAGAATATCTTACGTGGTCCCTATATCGAAAGAAGGAAAATTGGAAAAGTTCGCTGTAGGTAGAGTGTTGGACGCATTTGGGCATTCGGTACTTCACAGCTGTTCACATTGCCTAAAACGTTTTTCTTTGGGAACTATGATCGGAGTTTTTGACTTGAAATTCCCATGCACAAGGTAGCGTGATATTAACCCAGCACGGGAATTCGGAGCAGTTGCATACTTATCACCAACCATTTTACTCGGAACAATGGGCAGTGCGGTCCTGATTTATCCGACTCATTATGGGATTCATTGCTTGCACTATTCATCGACGTTTTAAACCCAGTTCTGTTATGAAATCTAGCCATCATGCAAGAGAACGACATGGTTTCTCAACCATAGCCCTTATTCTAACAAGAATCTGTCCACAGGACAGCGGAGTAGAAGCCCATCTGTTTGCACTAATTATTCTTCAACTCACTTCTCCGACCGAGTTGCCAGCTCTAACCAACTCCCAACCTGGAGAACCAAAAGACTAATTCGTCAGGACTCTACTCACTGAATCTTTTTTTTGAGGTGGACCATCCTGTATAGCCCATCGATTCATTGAGACAGGCGTGTCTTCACACTACGTCAAGGTGAAGTCGCATTGTGTCTAGGACAGTATTGTCAGTAACTCAGGGGTTACGCTTACGAAACTGGACCAGTGTCCAATCTTTAGAAGAGCCACTGAGTGTGAATTGGTTGAGGTAGTTGAGATATAATTTGCACATGCCCACAGAACGACCTTATTATACTCTGTTGACGAGGCGAGTGGGATCAAGGTTGTCAGTCGAAGACCTATCGGAAGGGTCTAATAACATTAACCATTGGACGGTCCTGTCTAGATCAATTTGGACTGCCGGGCTAGTGTCTACGAAGTCTCCCTGCGGATGGGGATACGGTTAAATCCCGCAGTCAGTCGCTTTCTTTCATTCGGAATGAGTCCGTTTGCTATCCTTGTTTTATGGCCTTTTGAGTTTTGCTGCACTATTTTTCGGCGATGGCGGTAGCAAACAAAACCAGAGCACGTTGTTCCCAGGTTAATTGGTGTAAAAGCCTAGATAGAGTAATGGGCTGCTGGGATCACATGACGTCATTAGTGAATTTAAAAATACTCAAATAAATTTGGTAAAATTGCCAGCCTCTTCCTAATCCGCTTGCGGTTTCTCGTGATTGGCGTTATGAATTTGATTATAAGGATTTTGGGGATCCAGGGTGTTGTAAGGGTCGTAGCGGGTAATATTTTCCACTTTTCTGTTCGAGCAGTGGACGCGCGTTCAACTGTGCGAAATCGTTTTTGTCTTCGCTTTAATGGAAGACCGTCCCTCTCTGGTAGATTGCTTGTTAACTGACTTNACATGTTCTCAAGCCTCGTCAGCCTCTGAATCTCGATTTCTTCAATGTGCGCACTCTGATGCAGGCTACCCAACAGGCGTGTTTGGCTCTGACAGTAGACTCGCTTTCGATTGATGTCTACTGTGTCAATGAAACACGAATTCAGGTTTCGAGTAGAATAGAGTAATTCAACTAACTGTGCCTAATGTCGCGTCAAGATATTTCTTGTACACTTCAGGAGACGAATTAGCTCAAGCTGTGGGTCAACGCGGTGAAGGAATAGTGTTAAGTGAGAAGGCTGAAGCAGCCCTTTTAGACTGGATCTCAGTCAACAGTCGCTTGTGTGTCGTGAGACTGCAGGGATAAGTCGGCGTCCGAAAGGATAGTAGTGTTAAGCGCAGTTTATTTGTCACATCGGTATACGCTCCAGCACTGACACGCAAAAAGACGAGTTTTACGGTGACCTCATCATCCTTGGTCGAAAGAGCAAAGGCTCTGACATTGTAGTGGTAACAGGTGATTTCAATGCACAATTTGAAAAACTCAGTGCATCGGAATCCTGTTTAGGTGAGCAATGGGCTTTGCCTGCTCAGCGAATAGATAACGGGGAAAGACTTCTCCGATTCTGTGCGGACAATCATTTGTTCTTGTCTAGTACGAATTTCCGACACAGTTCGTGTCGCACGGCAACATGGCACTCTAACTGGACGAGTAATCTGAATCAGATCGATTATATTGCAGTAAGCTACCGTTGGCGCCGTTCTGTCCTGAACTATAGGTTATACTGGACCACGTACGTCGAATCAGACCATGCGTTAGTTTTATTGCGGTTTAGGATCCATGAGATGTACTCGAGCGGTGGTTGGAGACAGCAGGTGATATAGCTGAACGTTGTAGGCCTTCGTATTGCAAACCCTATTATGCATAGTTGTTCGACTTCACTTGCAATCTCTGAATACGTTCGATATCGTTATCCTTTTGAGCAGATGGCGCTGAGAGGTAGCAACCAAAGACTTAGCACGTTGATCCTAGGTAAATCGTTGGAAAAACTGAGCTGAAATGAGCCAATTGTTTAGCAGTAGGACGATGGGGGGTTCAAGGGGAGTTCTTGCTTGTAACGAGAACCTGGCACAAGAAAGTGGTTAAGCGAAAGCCCATGTATCTGGACTAATTCTTTTACTCAATTTTCCGACTAAGTTACCAGCCGTAGTCAACCCAAGCCCAGAGGACCAGGAAACTGTTTCGTCGGGCATCTACGCATTGACCTTCCAAACCTGGTTGAGTCCTCGGTTTGAGATAAGCCATCCTTTATAGCTCGTTGGATCATTGAGACAAGCAAGCCATCACACCACGTCAAAATGCAATCTCATTCAGACGCATAGACGTGATGAAAGGAGCGTGGAGCATATTCGTTAGAGTCCACCACCTGGGGTATGGGTAATCCACACTCACGACACTAAACCGCGGAACGGTGTAGAATCACATATGGTCTCGTTAGATTCGACTGCTTGGTTTTCCCCTCCTGTAGTCGGGCTCCGTATAAGATCATTTATGTTGTCGTTTGTTTTCAAGCCGATATAATATAAATCTATGCATCCGTTTTCCGTCTTTTAACAGTATATCTCCTCGATTAATGAAACGATAGTGTACATCAGTCCTAGTAAAGGGACCACGGCTAGCAGAGGGAAATAATTTTGTAACGACCAGGTGATCCCTTGAACTGTCTATTTTCTTATCGTAAGTATTCATGCATTAGCTTCTCCGGTACACCTTTGGTCGATCTCAATGCTATCGATCTCCAAGGGCGAACTCAAACACAAGCATATAGTCATCCATATGTGGGTCCCCATTTATCTGTAGAACAAGAAAGACATTCTTTGCTGTTTTTAGGTGTTACGAAAAAGAAAAGCCCAACTCCCGAAAACTTAATTTTAAAGATCCGAGGATTAACGGAATTTTGTCAGATGTGTGATCTGCAGATTAAACCTTTGATGAATTTATCCATTAAACACTCTTCATCAACAAGGGTTCTAACCATGAAGTATGAATCATAATTTGATGTACTAAGCTTTGAAATGTGCAGGAAGATATGCATGCTCAAATTTAAAACGGTGGGTCCATAGGAGCTAGCTGATAAGTTTAGATGCACATGATAAACAATAAGCATTGATGATGTGAAACGTTGACGCCAGAACCGTTATTGAGCAGCGACACTACGCTCCCTGTGAACAAAATTTATTCTTACAGATACGCTGCTGCTTGTAAAAAGAAATAAGAGACGGGTGGACGAGGTAAATTTAAGTACCCGATCTGAAGCAACCAGTGGCATAAGTCACGCGCCTAACCAAAGAAGGAATCTTCCTAGCAGGAACAAATTGGATACACTCGCGTAAAAACTTCATGAACGAAACATTTCCATTTGTCCTTAAATAACGAAGTTTCAATTAAGAAAACAGAGTTCTCGAAAATACAAGAAATCAAAAATGCAAGAAAACCAGTCCGGAGCAAACATTGGAAAATTCTAATTAAAATAGGCTTACTTGAACACGTGACACCTGAAGTGGAACTGGAATGGAAGGGTTTGAGCTGATCCGAATTACTGCTGTTGAAAAAGCGACGGGAATTACAGAAAGGGTCTATGCTACTGTCATTTGTCTGTTGTCGAAGTCCTATGCAAGAAAAACTGTTCCCAATGATGCTAGATCCACTGAAGTTGAAGTAGCCCGAGGTGTACCTTGGTTTTTGCAGTACATTCACCACCAAGGTCCTTCCTTCACTATGGCAGTCCAACGGCAAACTCGACAAATCTAATATAATTTCGTCAATGAGCTGTCTGAGATCAGAGCTTGTAACTGAATTGCGCATTCGAGTGAGAGCTGCCGGTCCGCCAGAATATATGACGGCAGACGATGCGTTGTGATTCTGCTTAATTTATAGAAGAAAATATTCGCGTACTTTGATTAGAATTCTCAGCATTTTTAGAACACTTTGAGCACATAACAATGGATTTGCTTCAATCCAAGCTACCAATTTCCGGGCAAGCAGCTCTACAACAGATGGATTGACGGGGAGAAGACCACGTTGGAGTTTAGACAAGATATTATCCAGTGCTCTGCATTTAATCTCCTCTAGTTGATGGTCTGTTAGCGAAGTGTGAGGTTTCAAACTAAGACACTAACCCAGCTTTTCTACTAGAGCAGGAATCACTTGACAGTCAAAAGCTGACATCCCACGCTCAAGGTCAAACCAGGGGCCAAACAAACGATGTCATGAGCAGCGCCAGTAAATAATCCACTGGACAGTAGTGAATGTAAACAAAGCGAGGTAGAAGCAACGTTTCATTTCAGTTCAGCTGACGCAGGGCACAATTGACGCAAAAAGCCAAACGAGCGTCGAGTTCTTCCGGTGGTATCCACAGAAAGTGGCGTCCACTGCTGCCAGTGCTATCTTTAGGGTACCCGTGGCGTTCCACCGGTCCCGCTTAAGTTGTATAGAAAAAGAGCAGCTCGCCCCGACGGCTACTAACCAATTACTCCTAGGGCATCCCAAACAAATTTTGGATGTTAAAAGTTGCCCAAGTATGTAAACTGGCTAACTCACCTCAACCCACTTGCGTTCTGGGCCTGCCTTAAATGTATCGACAGTACTCGCCTCAGCCATACCTCTAGGCGGCTTGTTCCCACATTAGCCGCCCTGTCACTGTGAAAGTGCAATCTAGCTGTCAGGCGGGAACGGTCCTTTATTTGCATTTTCAGTTTATCTATAGTTGCGGAGTCAAGGCGTTCTTGGCTAAGGGTCTGAGGGAGAATTCTATTCGGACCTCCAGCTATCAAAAGCGCCTTTTTTCGACTCATCGAACCACTGAGTATTCTAGGTAGAACAAACTCGAGTCATTCAAACTCTTCACAGGTTTTCTGTAATTGACCCTCAATCATGCATGAAGTTGTTAGCTGCATCTCCAGGACGTGCTTATCTTTCGGTAGAATGAGTACCAAGCCTCGACGCATTATCCCAAATGTGAGCTAACAAAAATCCTACGCAAAAAGGAAATCCACTCCTCTGTGCCACTACAGCGCTGTTGTTGGTCTTGAAAGCCCTCACCTGGCTTTCTGCTGCCGCAGCATATTGGTCAGCCCGTTTAAAATCCGATTCGACTTTGATCCCAAATTCCTTCACCCCACTGGCTGCATCTGCAGCGAAAAGACCACCCTCGTGTGATACTGTACTCCCCGTTGTTTTTGCTAATACCTGCGCAAATTGTTCAACATATGCTTTTGCCGGGTTTAACACTGAGACAATATGACTGCCTAGAGAACCTAGTTCGGTGGACCCCAAAGACTATAGGTCATCCGCGAGGAAAAACCGCGAGTTTGCAGTGCCGAAACAAATCACTGAACAGAAAGTAAAGTCAACGATGACCCTTGTGTTAAGCCTTGAGCCCCCAGCAGTGATTGAATTTCTGCATGAAATAGCTTCTTCGAACCGAAAGCAAAACATTCTCCCATTTACCTTTCGCCCGCTCACTTAAGTATATCAGTGTCCATTCCAGCAGCTCATTACGTCAGCAGCTGGAAGCGAAAATTTATTGAGTCCAACGCCCCGTCGTTATCACGTCTGTGGGGTTTTTCGTTTTTAGAACATAGTTCAAGCTTCAGAAAGCTCTGACAAGCAGGGCACAGAACGCATTGGCGCATCAGTACACCCGCGATCGCTGACAGTCCATTCTAGCCCACTACACTGAAAGCTTGTCCGGCCCCTTGGTTTGCATATGCAGAGTGAACCGCTCATATGGATAGCCACTACCGCTGCAGTGTTCCGGTCATGTGGTCAACACGTCTGTTGCCACTTGCACATCGGCCTTGCCAAGAGGTCGGACAGGGGCTTGATGATAGTCGGGTGGCCAATTTTTCCGTTGCTCTTGCAGTTTCGATTCTTTGATCCAGTAAAAATGCCTTCGAATAAATTACGGATCCTGCCCCAATGATTTCAGTCATCCTTGCACGCTCGAAAAACTTTGTAACAAACGAAGTTATGCCTTAAAACGGATGGTAAATCATTTCAGCTGGCACGAAGCAGAAATGACCCAAAGTGCAAAACTAGGTACAGAATTTTTTCGGTTGTGTGCATAAGGACCTTCACAAACGTCCTTCTCTTCCCTAAATCACTGGCGGCTTCCAGATGCTCCATTTCTTCCATAAGAAACAAGAGCATACTTCACACCGCTACCGCGACGGGCAGTTACCAAGCGGGCGTACCATTATGTACGGAGCTGGTACGTACTACCGCTGAGCCGCACAGCAGACATTGACGCTCCTAGGGTGTTTATATTTCAATTATTAATGACGGCTTATTCTTTGGGAACATTGAGAATCACGCCAAGTTGAGTGATCAAGCGTCACAGCCGTGTTACAAAACATAATAAAAATTTGATTCAAAAATAAGGGCCTGTGCATATTAGAAATGGTTGCCATAAATTAACATAAGCCAGTTCCAGTGGGATACTCAGCGTTTTGATTGGCTAGCAACGCATGTCGCAAATATTCAAATATGGCCGAAGTATCTCGAAAGGAAGTCAGCAAATTTATAAACGACAAATGGAAACAGTCAGACCTGGCTAAAACGAATGGTGAAAAGAACGGAAAATGATAGTGGACGAGCAATGTTAAAATGGAGGCGAAAGCTTGAGTTCATGCCTTTTGAGGTAGTTCTTGCAGCCAAGAAAATAGAGATGTTGGATAACTTCCGCCACGGTGTCAGCTTTGAAAGGCGAACAAGCTCGTTTTCAGTTATTCGTATTCATGCCAATACATGACATTAAATATAGTCTGGAGGTGGTTCAAGGGAAATTGTCCGTTTGCATTCACATCAGTTCACAACTCTAAGAATGCGTCTGAGTGTATGTGTAATTGGTCAACTTGTCACACGATCAAGTTGTAGACCACTTGTTGGATAATGACAAGTGGGCCAGGGAAGTTTAAGAGTCTGGACAAATTGTTTCTGAGCGCA
>LUCM01002387.1:57770-74222 GCA_008360955.1 Fasciolopsis buskii | reverse complement strand
TGCGCTCAGAAACAATTTGTCCAGACTCTTAAACTTCCCTGGCCCACTTGTCATTATCCAACAAGTGGTCTACAACTTGATCGTGTGACAAATTGACCAAAATAGAGATTCTCGGAAATTCTGAAAAGAGCGGAAGGATGGTGCAACACCATGGTGATGTAGGGATAATGAAGTTCATCAGAAGATGAGGAGGAAAGTGAGGAGTAGTACGCAATATGTTGAACAAAATATACACAGCCGGCAGACCAGCGTTTAACGAGGGTGCATCTTTTTAGCTTTTTACTTAAAGGCTTCAAGGTTCCGTTACTCACGGGAAGAATAATAGTACCGGGGTGAGAATTGGATAGAACACCCGGATTTATGAAGATATCTAAGCGACGGGATTGATGTACAAATATTTTTGCAGATACTCTCTGTGCACGTGATGGGCGTGTTAGCTGCTGCGAAGCCGATCTAACTGTCAAGTTGCGCAACGGCGAAGATTTGCATTTGCAGATATGTTTTCGCCAGATGTCACCTGGGACGGGCTCTCGTCCCTGACAGGCATACGGCGAGAAGCGTCAGCTGCCATTAGCAAACCATGTGGGCCGACATCATTGCTTAATTTCAGCATGGTCTGGACAGTATAATGTATGTGATCGCTTTGGGTTAGTATGCGCGGTTTTTGGGCTACTTTGATATCGTGGTTCATAGGGGCAATGCAACATGGGAGCTAAAATCTGGATAGTAGACCCCCGGAACGAAAGCACTGTGAAGGCGTGTATCCGGGATAAAGTGCGAGAGAAAGGTGGCAGCAGTGGCTTACGATGAACGTGACAGTGAACAAGGAACTGATCCACGTAGAACGAGGATAAAGATTTACGAATTAATAATAGCAATAATATGATAGCAACTTTCTCGAAGGCTTCTAGAGACATGCACTGTTGTATGATCAGACGTCACAGCGTTGTACCACAAGGCGTCAAAGAGTATAGCTCAAAGGAGGAGATGAAAAGACGAATCAGCAAAAACAAGATAGGGTTTCCAGTAGGCTGCTATGTTTAACAAAATACTCGGCGTTTGGCCAAATCAGTAGTGCGTATCGTAGGCGCAAACCTCGTTTGGAGACAGCAGCGAATGTCAGGATATGGCTCAAGTGTACAAAATTAAACAAGTTTATATAATTTCCGCGGAAGTCAATATTCGACAGAAGGGTTCAAGGAATCATGGTTTGCGCATGAAAAATTGGCACACCTGGCTAAAACGACTGGGGGAAAGAACGGAAGAAAGCAAAAGACGAGCTACATGAAAATGAGGATGAAGAATAAAGTGGTGCGCTGTAGGGCGAATTTTGCAGCGAAGTAGATGGGCAAAATCCACTTGGAAGCATGGAAAATGGCAGGAAAACGATGTAGATCAAGGTATCCATCGCTTGGAGGCGTGGAGACAGGAAGCGTTGCCAAATTCCAGGAAAACGTTGAAGATTATTATGTAATATGTTAAATAAAGTATCAAGTCACTATGAAATCAGGGTGGATCTTCTTGGCTCCCTTCAACGGGGGTCAAATTGTTCACAGTCCCAGGGGAAATGATAGCCTCATATGAGGAATTTAAGTGGATAACCAAAGATATGACGATAACTGGATGGCAGGGATCGTATGTGAGTGTTTTGCACTTATTCACTTTTAAAGTTATGGGATGTTAGCCGTATTCAGGTCAGGCTGTGTAGTCAGAAAGACTGGCCTCTAGAGACCACACTACGCGACCTCAAGTTCAGAAAGGACGGTAGTTTGCCATTAGCAACCCCGGCGATTTCTGCCTCAGCACGGCCTGAGAAGTAAAATCTCTTTGTTTAACCTGGAGCAACATGGGAAGTAAGTCTAGATAGTCTGAAATAAGGGGGTAAAAGGTAACATAAACTGCTCCAGTTTGGGGGGTATTGTAAGTGACAAGGTAATAAATAAAGATTTCGAAAAGCATGGGGTTGAATGGGAAAAGGCCGAAGACCAATCCATGGTATTGACACTTCTGCGAGTCGGACAGCGTTGGGCATATTGATGGGCCAGGAGTAGATCCAACCCTCCAACGGTATCAATCACTTCACTTTCGCAGCGGTCAGAGAGGGTTCTTTTCAGATTTTGCACAGATCGTACCAGTATATGTGGTTCTTTTGGGCCTTCAGGTGCAGTGATATGGACACAAAAGCAAAGCGGAGAAAGGAGGATGGATTGGATCTTAGGCATTACGTAACTTGGTGAATGCAACCGTGTCTGAAGGTAGGATTTCCACTTGGGCCCTGAAAAACACAGTGGAGAATAAGAAGGTAAACAGTGAAAGGGAAAACACGAGGGTTACGGCGAGGCGGGAAATTAAAACGGAAAGGTTAAAATGAATCCGTTGGTTGAAGTTTATCAAGGAAAGGGAAAGCAGAGAGAGTGGTTCGTCTTCAATGGCTAGAATCGATACGGAGGAGCTTGGATAGTGCACGCTTATCAGAATGGATCAGGGAATAAATTGGAAGACTGACGATCGTTGATTTACAATAAGCAATAATAACAGAGCGAGTGCTTCCCAATCCTAAAAGCATAACATTATATGTGCACATTTGTAAGAAAACAAAGCCACAAAGAGATTGAGAAGGATTTCAACGTGGTTATTTGGTGACCAATGTAAACAATACGAGCATGCTTGCCCGGCATGCATATTGGAGGCGGGGGTGTAGGGCGAAAACTGAGGTAGATAAGATCATGGATATATGTGAAGAACCCAGTGCGTTACTAACCCACTAATAGCCAGTAGCAATTCAGGGGACCAAAATCGGTGTGGTGTTCCTCCTTTTGCAGAGTTGAGCATTGACTGATGGACGACAGACACAATGCTGAAGGCAGCTCAGTTCCGTCAAAGACAGGTTTTTTCCTATTTATTTCATCCTTTCAGAGGATTAGTTGAGCCCAGTCATAACTTTCCGTCTACCGGAATTTTTCTCAACCACTGGAGGTGGCCTGCTTGCCCTAAGTTCGCTAGCTATGGTCTTTTTTCCGTTGCACCTAGGGGTTTCATTGTGCAGGGCTATGGAAAAGAGAAGTTTAGATAAGCGGTCACATGGAGCAGCAAAACACGCTTTGTGAAGCACGCACCTGAAGGGATGAACAAAATTGCTGCGACTCCTAATCACCTTTCGTGAATCAAAGCATCTTTTGGGTCGAATGAGTGGAACGTAATGTTGAAAAGGATGACTTTCTGTTGGGCTACGGTTGGGTGACAGGGATGTATAAAAACAAACAGGAAAGGAGACGCTAGTAAAAAAGATTTAGAATGGAAACGAATACTGATTTATTGGGAGTTCTTTGTAAGGGAGAATTGCACTTTTTCAAGGGAAGATAATGTGACTGGTTGTGGACAGCAAAAGAGAATAAGTGGGACCCGGCTTTAACTTTCTTGAGACGGCAATCTCTGGCCTAGGGTCCAATACCATTGCGTTACCGTATTTACGAATACCCAGTGGAGGTTTGGTCATGCGGATTTTGGGGTAGAGGAATGCGTCAGGTTAGTTCATGGAAACCCTCGGGCCGTTCAAAAGCATGCTATTGTTAGCTGTGGTCAGTTTACGGATCCAGGCGATGCTTAGTTAGGTAATGTTGGAAGCCCCAAAATTGGATTGGTTGTGTATGTAGTTACTGATAATGGGAAGTTTGTGCCAAAGCTTGGAATAAACAACAAAATGGAAATACGACCTTAATTTTTCTTGGAAACTTCTGTGTAGATAGTTACAGACTTGTGCCCGACAGGGTGGAGGCTAGCGGAGGAGAATTTGTGTGGTTCGATAGAAAAGGGACTTATTTAAGCCGTAATTCAAAAGGCCAGGTTAATTTTCAGGTAATACAGCCAGAGCAGCCACAGTTTTTGAAACCGAACTGAGTTCTTTTTAATTTAGGGTCGATGACCAACCCAGCACTGCCTGTGAAAGTGCCACCGAAAATTTTTAATGGAAATTCTGTCTGGCTTTGACATGTTGGAGTATATAAAAGTGCCGCACTCAAACGGTGGTCGAAAGTGTTTCATAAATGCGGAGGGTACCTTCGGATGGTTCACTGTGCAAAAAATCAGAGTATATCTTTCCTACTTTTAGCCGGCCGGATGACTGCGTGCTCTGAGAAATTTAGAGAGGCTGGGCAGTCAAAAACGATGTCACAAATTGTGGGTCCACCTATGATGGAATGTCTGCGTAACAAAAATGAATCCATAGATAGTGTATAACTATATAAGAGTATCTTGCTGTTTTCGGCAGCGAATCTCGTCATTCGGGAGATACATCAAACGTCCAAAGCGGACAAACCAACATAGGTTTCGCTGGCAGCAATACTGGTTTTTGGGTTTAATAGGGCAGTCCCTCTTTGTCATCAAAAAACAGGTAAGTGACACATTGAAATGCTGAGCTCAGCTACCCTGTGTAATGCCAATTATAACAGGTTTTGACTAGAGGTAATGCCTTTTTGGAGACCATCTGTGATCATTGAGCTAGATAAGTCGATGACCAGGATAGAAGGGAATAAATGATGACGGCAGAGCTGGATTTTGATATGACGTGCAGATAAACGACACGATGATTGGCCCCAGAATTAACAAGGTAGATGACTGCGAAATTCACATCCCAATCCGCTAGCATGATGGGAAAGTTGAGAACGTCTAAGTGACAGGTGGAGCAAGAATGGGATTGCATAAACCCATGCCGTTTGGAGATAGGGAGTTTGGAGGTCGAGGAAGTCCACGATGGGACATTTTACCAACTTTTCCTCTACCCTGTAGATAACAGATTTCAATTAATGGGACCGTGAGGAGACGTTCCACGCAGCATTTATAGCTAGTCAGAAATTTGCCGGAGTTTATTGAAAGTTTAAAGAGGTTTAATAATATTACGATAAATCAGAGGCACCACGAAAAACAGCTGTTGGCAGAGGCCATCAGGGAGCCAGTGAGTCCCTGGACTGAAACTAGCTAGGCGTCATGAAGCAGTCCTAAAGCCAAAGGATAAATTAGACAGGTCTGGGTTGTTTTATTCTGCATTTGGTGCGGGTCACTGACTGCAGCTAGGACCATAGACTAAGCAAAATATCGATTGAAACCCTCACTTGTATCTTCTGGGGCTGTCACAGGCTCACCCTTCGACAAAATTGGGAAGTGCATAACGGGCTTACTTTAAAAAGCTTTGAAAGTTTTATGGAGTGATTTTGATTTGTTGGCTCTTTAAACTCTTTTGTCCGAAGGAGGGATCCTCTTAGGCGAGAGATAGTTTCAGACAAACGATGGGTAACAGTAAACTCGGAAAGTTGTTGTCAACGAACACTGTCTTTGTAACTTAATATACTTGTCTTCAAAGGAGGTAGTTTGTGACGTCATGTATTGGTCGGTTTTGAACTGAAGCTGAATAATTTAAAATATACTTCATCTGCGGATCTCTGGGAGTCAGTCACCACGTAAACACTTATCCAGTCAACTAGAACTCGGTGATGAAGACAAAATCCAGGTTTGCGGACGCAGCAAAGGTTTTCAAGCGACTCAGTTTGTGTAGGGTGCAAGGACGATTAGTTAGCAATGAAAAAAATCAACTCTGCCTTCGAGGCGGGGCAAGTCGTGGATCGCAAAGACCAAGAGATGGTGCATAAAGAGTCAGGAGTAATGGCAGTAGGCGAGAAAACGTGACAGTAGGTGTTTCAATCACCGTTGAAAGAGATACAGCAGAAAATGGTAAAGGTCAATAGGGTAGAGGGCAGGTGGCATGCTTCATTATGCTAGTATGTGGGTAACGCGAGGGTCTTGAGGGATAAATGTAAGGGGTGGCGGAACGGAAGTGGGTTGTAGTGGGAGCAATGATGTTTCGTCAGTTTCGGGGGAAAGAGGAAAGGGGAGTTTTCTAGATGGATAGTTGCGAATGATGAATAGGAATTAGTAAAACGGGATGCGGTCCATGTGTTTGGACCGGGGCCCTGGTGGGCGGAGTTTAGTGGTGGTGCCAGTGGGATGGAGGAGTTATGCAAAATGGACACCATAGCAGGGTCCTAGCCATTAAGTTTCCGAAGTTAACTAATCCCTGGAGAGTCGAGGCCGCAGTTGTGGGAATTTGAAGTAATTGTTATCCTTCAAGCCAAAATGAACGTTCTGAAGTAATAAACATGTGACACTCCTGCTGCCGACTGTCCATTAGGATTCGAAAAATCGTTCCGGCAGTTCAGAAAGGGAAAGCATGAGCAAATATAAATCGGCGTAGAATATCATAATGTTTGCCGGTATTCCCAAAATATTCGGTTATTTAGGTGTGCAAACATAAGTGGACAGATTTATCTAGCGTGTAAATCTAAAAACGTGGCTAAAACGGAAACGGGCCAATATTTAGAGGAACGGGCAGAAAAAGACGACCGCAGAAATAGTCAAGAAATGAGGTAGGGGGGAGAGGTGCACTGGGGACTGACCATGCTGACCGCGAAATAAATCATGGGTTTAACATCCAATCTGTGGAACCAAACAGCTGGAATTGCGGAAAGAATGAGGAAGAGTGTGTATCCCAAATAAAGTACTCTGGCAGAGGAAGAAAGCAGTAGATCTTGACAATGTAAGCTCCTCCTCATGCAAAACCACCGGTCTAACGATCCCATCTAACCAAACCGCTCATTGGCTACACCACGGAAACCTATGCCTTCCAATCGGCGACCGGCCCTCGGAAATCTAAGGTAACCCCAGTAGTCCATCCAGAACACTCTTCTGCTCTCTGCCACCCCCCGCAGCCCCAACTTCAAGGGGCAGAACTGTTGGCCTCCAGTCTAAAACGGAACTCCGTCTGACCAATGCTTCAACCCACAGCCCCACCGCGCCAATCCTATCTAGTCCGAATCCAACCCAATTTAAGCATGCATCCTCCATCAGGTTCGTTATAAGCCTCCGTTTATATTCGACTAAATCCCTATTTCCTCGTATCTTCCCGCTGGCGTCCTCTCAAAAACACCCCAAGTCATCGTCACCCACATTTGTCTTATCTCCTAAAGGGGAGGGCGAACCTAATATTTAAGACCCTGCTGGCTTGGAAAGGCCACAGGGCTGCTGGCCCATTTCTTTATTCCCTTTTATTCCCATTCCAACGGTAATCTCGTGTTCCTCTACCCTCCATTCTTTAGAAACACCTCATGGGCAAGTTAGGAGGCTGGGCGCCCGGGGGAGGATGTACCCCACGGCGTGGGAGGCGTCTGTTCAGGAAGACAAACCACTCCTATTGCCATACGCGAAAGGATAAAGCTATTTGCGGTTTTTCCTTACCTCGCTCCATTCCCAAATAATGACTTCTATTCTGCGAAGCACTTTTGTGCACTGTAGCTTTGTTACTGGTCGCGGTACACTCATCCACTTCAACTTTAACACAATTCTTAGATGGCGACGTGCTGCCGTTTATTTTACTACTTGTTTCCCCGTCAAAACTGCATTTCATAGGGTTTGCTTCTTGTTTCGGCTTTTTCTCAATATTTCTGTTATCGGATTTGCCAACCGCTGCCGGAGAGGCAGTGGCCGCCTTATCTGTAGCTAGTGGGTAAGTTGTCAATTCGATAAAGCCGGTTATCGTGACAGCCAGAGAGGAAGTTAATTTGGGACCCTTGCTGGGAGATGATATTCATTTAAACCTTGATTTGGGGAGCCGGAGATGATGTGGTTTGTCCGCTCCCACCCAATGGAAACGTTTATTTCTTCCACTAGCAGGTGCTCGTAGGAGATCATTTGCATCACGCAGGCCGGATTATTTGCCTTTAGTATAAGCTCTTTCGTAGTGTGCATACATTTTCCCGTTAGCCGTGTGCACTAGCCTTTGAAAGAGAAGGAGCCTTTGAGGCCACTGAATATCCGTGTGTGTGCATCTTGGGGTCGTGCCGAGCCTGTAATTGCACACTGAGAATTTCGCATTTGCCGCATCTCCACAGTAGTTGGAAGAACCATGCACCGAAACATTTTATGTAATAAGGAGACGGTTGATATCTTCTGTTGTGGAGGAAATATGGCAAATTTAATTGAAACTTTGGAGAGGCCCAGTAGTGCTGTTGCAATATCCTTACTACAAGTGAAAAGAACAGGCGATAGGGTGAATTGTTGGTAGGGTGGTTATTATGGTTTCCCCTCGAAAGCATAACACATACTTCAAAGAGCTCAAATTAAGTGCCAGGAGGTTTGTGCATATCATCTCGAGGCGGAGTTCATTTAACAACAGTATTCAGTAGTCATACATTTTGAAAAGAATGCATTTAGAGCATTGCCGATTGAGCCTGGAGAACAAGCTTACTGTTCAGTGTCTAGTACTGGCCATAGATTGGCCAAAATCTTGCGATTGATACATCGAAGCAACCAAGACGATTTGAGAGATCTGCTGCGGTTATTTGGGAGTAAACGTTGTCGCATTTTCTACGTACCATCCAGTCCACGGCTGATAGATACTGACAAGTGGCTAAGTTGCTATAGAATAAAAAACGCCCGTTTTGTTGTATGCAGCTTAAAATGTCAAATATCTTTTGGGGACGACTGATGGTGGAATTATTTGAATGCTGCTTGATGTTGCTAGTTCTGATATCCAGTATTACCAAGCCACGCAGTTTCAAGCGCGGTGCACGGGTTGCCGTTTATGGATCGTCTTTCAAGAAAAAGTCAACCCAGTTTATCGAACGAATAGTGCACCCAAAACGGCCTCTGTCAACATGGGGTATGGTTTAATGTTTGAGTTACAGTGAAAAGGGTGCAAGTAATCATTATGTGGTTATCTCTAGAAGAATTGCCAACTGCGATAGTAGCCGTGCCAGAAAGACTGGGCTTAGGTACCGAATTAAGAATATACCTTTTGATCAATGTAAACTGATTTACCTGAAGTCCTGTGAGGTTATAAGAAATGAAATCAAGCAACTAATGAGCGGAAGAGAGGAAGTTTCGGCCAAAAGTGATTATATTAAATTTGTACGCCATCAGTTTAAGGTGAATAGGCTGTTGAGCTAGATAGCAAAAGGCAGTGATGATGAGACAGAAATTAGAAGCAAAAGTGCTAGGAGGTCGATATATGTACCAGCAAAGAAGGGAATGTACTAAAACGTACGAGGTTAACCTTGCTGGATTCACGGACAAACTGAATAACTCAAGTTTTGCAGAGGATTACAGAGTACTTTTGCTTCGTAAACAATTTATAGTCTCCACCACATGCTTCCAAGAAACGTGATGCTACCTACCAGAGTGTAATGCTTCGGTGGAACTGAGCCAGCAGTACGTCTTGGTAGCGTAAATTTTACCCGATTTGTCCCGGCCGCAAATTTACGGAGGGATTGAGGTTCATTAACGAAGGAATGAGAGTTTGTGAGCAGTGAGGAAAGTTTACCTGGAGCTGGACCTGTGGGAAATTCCCACCATACACAATGTCGCAAACCCATCTCTTGCCGTTCCTCCCATCTTGCGTACGAAATAGCTGACAGCGACAATATCCCGACAGTTCCAGTGCTTGTGCACCAACTGCCCAAGTCTTTCAAACAAGCTGCCAGAAATCCAGTAGGTAGGTTTTAACACTGACGTCCACAGTATAACTGTCACAGAAACGTGGCTGCCCCAGGCATTCTTGATTCGGAGATACACCTCAAGCGATGCACCGCTACCAGACGGGATTTTGATAGGAGACGTGCTAAAGGTGCATCTATTTATTAGAATATCTCCCCCTCCTGCCAAATTAATAACAATACCTTCGTTAGTCGTTTTTGATAGTCTATAGTTGGGCTCCTCCCCCCGAAGATTCCGACAGCTCCGTCTGGGAGCACTCCGTTGCCCTCTAACCTGCAAACCGTCCTATAGCAGTGACTTAGTAAGAATGCCGGGACCGTGAAGAACCTCAAGACTTACATCCATCTTTAAATTACTGGTGACTTTAAAGACCCGGGAAATGACCGGTAAAATGCCAGTTAACCTGAAGACAGATTTGGAAACCACTTTTTTGTGGCTATTCTGCAGCACTCCTGGGTGCAACATGTAAATGGTCCGGCCAGAAATCGAGCGGGAGGATTTCTCCCTCTCTCATCGGTTTGGTTATTGTCAGTGGGTACTACTAAATCGATCTAGCTAGATATCTGCCGCCAATGGCCAAAGGAACCATCGGCTTCTGAGATTCGACTTCATTATCGAATGGGTATTCATCTCCCCGGAGCACAGGATGGATAGGTTTTCAGGGAACCAAATTTGACTGTATGAACGCCTTTCTCCATCCGAAGTGGATGTAAAAGCACTCATTGTGCGTACCATGGCTGAGAAGCTCAAAGAGCCCATCCTAAAAGCAGACAGCAAATTGGTCCCTAGAATCAGGGCTTCAAACAATATTAGGCATCTTCTGGAAGAGACCACGAGCCTATTTGTTAAATAGCACCAAAAGACCTTACACGGTAGTCGGAAAACTCCACATCTATCCGCAAACCATTTGGATCCAAAATAAAGCAGCACAGAACAAAAGTGCAGTAGGCCGTTCTCAACTAAGACCGGCCTAACACGTCATTATTTTTTTCATTGCAAGCGACCCTCAAAATGCCTCTTACATGCTTTCCTAGCTCTTAAAGGCGCAAAATGTGTTCCCAGTTGCTTCTCTGTTTACCGCGATGGAGGCTCTCAGCGCACAATTCGGCCGTCTGTATAGACACAAACCGGCAACTATCCATTGTAATCTTTGCCCGTAGCTACATACTGAACGGCAGTGTTGTTTTTACGAGTGCAGTTTCCCGGAGCCTCTGAGGTTTGAACTCATATTGTTCCACGGACCTGAGTGGATCCATTAACTTGACATAAAAGGGAAGGCGGATTCCATACCGGATTCTACTACTTCCCACTTCCACTTACCTGCCGATATTGGAGTCTTCTCATGCGCTGGAAGATTGCGGACATTACGCCTATTTCTGAGAAGGGTAGCCGACGACTCCAAGTTGATATCAGATAGCTAGTTTACCCTGCGTCCTGAGAGCCAGTATCTTTATCCATATCGTGGCATCTATGCGAAATGTTCTGCCTGAAGAAACCGTAGCATTTCAGTAAAAACACTAGACATCCTTCTAGAACTAACGGATCAATCCTACGGCGAAGCCTAGATCAAACCAGCATAAGAAAATTACGATCACTTCCATAAACCAGCACATGGCTGTCTGTCTGGTTTACCACTGTCGCCCTTGTGCTCCTGCCCGATTGAATATTTAACTCGGCGAGTTATCAGATTTATTGGTGGCAAAACTCTGGATCTAGAATTTGTTGTCATTCAGCAAATTACGGTTTAAATAGAATTATCCATCACCGTTCCTCGTCGTGAGTTGCCATCTTACCAATTTATTCAGGTACCCAGTGTCATTTTGACATTAGTGACGGAGTTAGAGCCACCTTTCTAAACAGAAAAATCAGGTTAATTTTTCTGAACACCAAACATTGAATTAATCGATGATTAAACACTTTGTTATTTTTTGTTTAAGCTAACACTGTCAAGTTCGTAATTTAAACGATTTTATACTTGATATTAGAAAGTCCATTTGCCTATTTACTCGTTTCTAATATCGGACTAGCCTATCGGTATGTCTATTAATATTTGTATCTGCACGCTTCCAGAAGTCTCAAAGCCATCCGGCTGTTTAGGTGCATCATGTGACTCAGGTTATTTTGTTTTACTTATCATTGCCCTATAGTATTTACTGTAGCTGGCCTTTTTAACGGCTTTTACCTAAAGCAAGTCACTACTGGAATGGTATTTTACCTTCCGGACCATTGTGTATGAGCGGAATCTGCGCTACAGAAACTTTGCATTGCCCAGTAGAACTTGGCAAATAACTTTGCTCCTTCTAAATACTAACGTAAGCTAATTGCTGTCCATCCAGCATTTTTGCCGCCGTTTCAAATTATCCCCTCGTTCGACGCCGTCAGCACTGCAGTCGCAAATCGATAAATGAAAACACAAACACTCTCACGAAACATTGCACGATCCACACAGAGAAACGGATCTCAAGTACGACTGCAACAAGTGGTACTCGAAGCAATAAATTAGTTCACGGGGTCCCCTTATGCTCGGTGGCTCTCACTGATGTGTGCGGCAGAGCCAGCAGGACAGTCACTGACCCTAAAAGATTGAAATCCTCTAACATCAAGTTCAGTCATTTTAAGATATCCTGCCAAGACCCTCTCCAGTTCTCCACATTTTTCAGACTGGAAATAACCGCAGACCTCAGATTCTCGACAAAGCTTGCAGCAATTTAGATTTCATTGATAAGGAGATTGACAAACGTCCTGCTGCCGATAAAATGGTTGTGGTGTCCAAAGTTCCAGATCGATCGAAGCGCTTAAACTACACAGAGTAGATGCATGGAACATGTCCTAGTATCAACGTTCTTTTACCAGGCTGGGGAAAAGTTCCAACAGCACGACTGTCCCTTGCTCCTTCAACTTCCTGATGAGCTGTCAGCTGAACAGTTTATTCGCCGATCGAAGCTAACTGCGCGGGTTAGGCGTTTCAAGAATTTTAAAATCGTCGCCGATAGTTCACCCATTCAAAGAAGGGCAAATCGAAGTTGGAGGGCTTCATCGGCTAAAACTGTATACGCGAAGTGAAAAGACACCCCTGACCCTTTACCTCAGATTGCCTAAGATAAATGGACCTTACTAGGGGTTAGTACGCCGCAACACAAAATAACAGTCGACTAAGAGAAGTCCAGCTCTTTGTCCCTTCAGCCACCCAATGAACGGTTGCAATGCATGTCTCCTCAAATTGCCTCCACTTCTGAAATTGAAAGATACGATTACCAGAATAGTGACATCTTTCGTTGTCATTTGAAAACCCTAGTAAATCTACCATTACCGAGCCACTGAATGGAATTCCCAGCCCAGTGATACGTCCAATAACATGGAGGTCACGCAGCAGCACAGCCAACCTCGAAATGCAGATAAATTCCAATCTACTCACTACCATGTTCTCCCCAACTGGTGCTTTAATAAAAGCCCCTACCCAAACTACAGAAAAGGTCTTCTCACACGACGCCCGCCTTAGCCCGCCCGTAACTGTGGGCGACTTATCTCCCAACCCCACGTGCGTACCGTCCATCTGGCCTCCAAACGAAAGCTCGCCTAACTCTTTTTAATAATAATAATAATGTATATTTCTCGATTTTCGAGAAGCGTGCGCAAGGCAAGATTAAATGTTTACAAGGATGATGCACAGGAAATTCAAATAACCGAAATCAAAACGGTTAAGGTGATGAGTGTAACCTTAAATTATTGGAGAGGCACACTGGGAAGCGAAATCAGATGCTGCAGAGCAATTGGGAAATTACAAGTATGCACTTGAAAAGAGAAAAGTGGAAA
Organism: Fasciolopsis buskii; assembly: GCA_008360955.1. Classification (NCBI taxonomy): domain Eukaryota; kingdom Metazoa; phylum Platyhelminthes; class Trematoda; order Plagiorchiida; family Fasciolidae; genus Fasciolopsis; species Fasciolopsis buskii. The sequence continues at coordinate 60,869 of LUCM01002387.1, read as the reverse complement.
GCTTTTTTCAAGACCAAAAAGAGTTTCCTGGGACTGATTGCGAGCGTCGGACTGCGAATCATTTCCTGTTTAATTATGCTAAACGTGCGCATTTCTGGTGAGAAACACGGAGGGATTTTAATGGCGGATGTCTATATACGGCCGGAGTCATCAAAGGTCAAGAGAGTTGCGTAATGGGCAGAAACGTTGGGCTGAGAAGCAATAGTAATTCGATGGTTGGATAGAGATAGCGAAAACCGAGCGGGACGTCAGGCGGAGTGGATAAGCCAGGCATATCACAACAACAGAGGGCCGAAAAAATGCTGAAGATTGAGGGAAACTGTCAAGATTGTCTTAAATTATCTGGAAGTTATCTTATGGAGCTTTGGATATGTGACTGTCAGTAATAGTGATTGTATTCACATGCTGATGGCGGTAAGTTGCACCGGGAGGCGCGTCAGATAAGAGAAATTTTGTACAGGACCACCGCTTAAATACACTGGCTAAGAATGTCCTCAATGCTGTCATTTGTGTTGTCGCAGTTTTTGATATTAGTCAGCAATACAGATGGGGAATATGGGGTGTGGCAGCCTTTCCACGGGCGGTAGCAATCGTACTTTTGCCCAATTGCAAGGATGCCAGTTGAGATATCCAACGCGACAACCTGCGTAGTTTCGGTCGAACGGGCCAGTAATTGAGCGCCAGTTCCAGCTAACAGGTTCCTAGCGGGAGTGATAGGATAGCAGATTCGAAATGGCCATTGTGAGGATGGAATCGGTAAAGTGCGTCTATTCCGAGTGCAGGATCTGAAACGCAAAAAATAGAAGCAGTCTGGCTTGGGTGTCAGCTCGAGGTTATGGTTATTATCGGATAGAGACAACAGACCTGCCGCATAGTGCCTACATTCCGTAAAATTCGGTAACTGGAACTGATATATGGGGATGACAAGAACAGCCTATTTAGCCCCCCAAGCCAGTAAAGAGGATAAGATGACATGAAAAGCGAGGAGTACATAGAATGAAGGTTGTTTAACTCACGGGATGTGATGAAAGCATTGATCGTCAGCTCACATTGAAAAAAGTTCAAAGGTTAGTTATCTAAGCCAATGGTAAAGAGGGTACATCCACTAAAAAGGGGGTCGAAGAATGCATTGGCGTGTACGTGCAGGGAAGTGGGGAAATTTCAATAAACGGAGTTACAATTCAATAATGTGAATGTAGGTAGATGCCGGTGAAAGCTCCACAACGTTTGCAAACCACCTAAATTTGGTCCAGGAGGACACCTAATACACTCTAGATGGTCTCCACTTCTGTAAATGGTTCTATTAGCCACTTAAAATAGAACCAGGACCATCAATCCGCCGCCACAACACCGAATGAAAATGTCTTCAAACAACCCTCCAGCCGATCCCAAATGAGCGGCTAACTATAGCTCTCGTCAGTTTGGTACATACCACCTCAACTCCCTTCCAAGTGCCGCATCCAATTTCTATCTTCCCAGGCCGCTCACTGATAACTATGGCCCGTAATCTCCATAGGTTATCCACCAGACCAAAACTGACATGGGCTACCCTCTTCTTACTGTTTGCAACGTCCCCACACATTCAAAGAAAACAAAACCAGCGCCCCTTGTTTGTCTTAAATCACCGCCATTGGTTCACGTCAATCTAAATCCGTCCTATCCGCAAAGTTTCTGCTCCAAGGCCAGTGAAATACCACCCATCCGATTATCACATCATTCTCCGCCTTGATATCCCGTAACCCACAACTACTCTTCAGTGTTTAATAACCAACATTTTCCTAAGAGATGCCCCCACCGGCCTGGTTTTTTCAAGGGTTGTACTGCCACCAGCCGACGTGGTTCCAAAAAGATGGTCTCCCCTGCTACGAGTATCCACCTCCCTGGAACGGTTTTTTCTTGAATGAAGCTTGGGGCCTTCGCCAAGTTACCTCCAAGATGGCCACAATGGGTTGCCTCTACAAAGACAGTCATCCGTATGGTAATATGTTGTCAGTAACCTTCGGTCCGACTTGTCCAGAATTCTGCATCCTTCCCTCCCATAACTAACTAAAAGTGGTCTCCAACCATTTACCATGCATCTGCGCAAGTATCCAACCTGTACCATTTCCGAATGTATTTACTTTGTTCCTTTCAAGCTCAGTACGTCAACTTTAAACCCACCGCCCTCTTGCTGTAATTCGGCTCATCTGGCTACATCCCCGGAATTTAGCCTCCCCGCTAAACCATTCACCATTGTTTGCACATCTAGATTGTCTCTGATTCTGCTTAACGCACAACTCCTCCTAAGAAAAATTGGCACCCCGAGACGTTTTATACAAAATCACTCTTATGACATTATTCTAATCACTGAAACATGGTTGACGAGATAAACGCCCATAAGCTAAATATTTCGGAGTGGCTACAAATTCTTCCTGTTGTACGTAAATGATGTCTTCGATGTTATTCGAAGCCGGCCCTCGTTTCTCTTTGCAGACGATATCAAAATTGTGTATACCTTTCGCCCTTAAGCTATAGAATCCACCATGCGCAACTTATCATGAGACTCAGCGTCACTCAACTCCTGGGCAAACGAATAGATGACGAAATTTTCCGATGAAAAAAGTAGTGCCATGGGGTACAAATGCGTTATACCCCTAAGAGAATTTAAGCTTGGAACCCAAACCATCCCCGTTAATTGCCAAGTCCGGGACCGTGGCCTAAATTATTCCTGCACCTTAAGCTTCTCAGAGCATGCTCTCGCGAAATTGGCGAGAGCAAGTAAATTGGTGGGGCCGTTACACCGAACTCTGAAGTTGAACGAAAGCAAACTACATCTTTTTAGGACCCACTTCGGACACATTCTAAAGTATTGCTGTCTAGTCCGCTCTAACATGAGGCATTGCGACAGAGTTGCGATTGAAAACGTCCTGCGTGCATTTACCAAGCAGTTAATTGGCTACTTTACAAACCTTAATTACATGGAATGCTGTGATTCCTTGAAATTATATCCCCTGTGGCTCCGACGCATGAGAGTAAACCTGGTACTCTTTAGCAACATTATCACAGGGTGCAGATGCGTTTCTGCAGCTCGTGTTAGAAATCCACTCCCGTACTCTCCTC
>LUCM01002387.1:46128-56361 GCA_008360955.1 Fasciolopsis buskii | reverse complement strand
AGTCAGGTTTTGGCTCATATCCATTCCGCCATCCCATCTATATTGATCCTCATCTTCACCATATAACTCTTGATTTTCGAAGATACCGGCCAACATGCATCGACAGCCATTGCCCTCCAGACATATTTTGCTTCCGCGATACGCACCTTTGCTGCATTCAAACGTAGTATTACTAGTAGTGTAGGACTGGTAATCAGCCACAGAAGATTCTTCGCGAACTATTATCTAGCTTTAATTTAAAGCCCCGTGCTCAGGAAATCACACTGCCTGTTATGAACTTGTGAGCGAAACCACATTGCATTGCATGTTTGGTTTTCGCTTTCCGTGTCTGCATTGTGCCTTCTTCGCACAGTTTTGATCTCGTCATGCCCAAGACCCTCGTATGTCGAGAAATATACGAAAAGAAACGAACCTTTCAAATTACTTACGGTCGCTCTCGCCCCCTCTCACCTCAATTTATATTGTTCGTACTTCATGTGCATCATCTATATGAAAACTTGATCTTGCCTTGCGCATGCCTCTCGCAAATCGAGAAATATACGTTATCATTATTATTTTTTACGTACCAAACTAATCGGCGTGGAGATGGTTACTTGGCTTATTTTAAGCTTGAATTCCCCGTTTCCCCCTCCTACATCCAGTGTTAGTGTCCGTGGCCCTCTATCTGTATGCATAACTCTCTGGCGCACCTTCGATATGTTTACCAACCTCCGTGATTAAACAAATCTGAGCTTCCTCAATTTATCGAGGTGTTTGGGTACATTGTGTCTACTGCTAATCTTGGATGCCTTATCCCGCTTGGGGACAAAAGGATCAAGGGTAACTGGTGCAGGCTAAGTCGGTTTAGGCGAGTGAACAGACTGCAAATTATGTAATCCAATTTTGAACCGCTAGGAATTGGACGGAAGGAGTTGAAAGGCCCGCAAATGTCCACATAAGAGGATTTGGTTACCTTGGTCATAGTAAAGTACGGCGGAAAAATAAGAAAGCATACAATTTGTGCCTGTTTCCGATGCTGCACCGGAGTTACAGACAAGGAAAAGGATTACGCAGGGTGGGAATGGGGTGCGCAACAATTAATTAGTTGGCGGCATCAGTGATCCAATATCATTGCCAGATTTAACAAGAGGACGAGAGAGCAGGGTGAGAAGTCATCGAAGCACGATTTGTTTTAGTAAGCCGATGACACGGGTTTATCCTGAATCTTGTCAAGTAAATGAAACATAAGAGAAAAAGGGAACAAACTTATAGCCTTCGCGCAGTGTTTGTAAAGAAAAAGCGAGAATAAGCGTGGCAAATTCATTTGACTTGGTGCCTGACTGTGGCTCGAAGCTTTGGGGCTGGTGTGGATGGCGTAGTGCGCGAATTACGGGGATGCAGAAAAAATGGCAAAATCTGTGGTCAGTCTTACCTGGGGAATTGGCGGTTGTAAGCAAGTTTTCAATACGATTCAGGGAATGCACGCAAACAAGACAGCGATAAAACAATTGCGACGAAAACATCCGATGTCAGTGCTGGAAAATGGCCTTATATTGTAGCGCCTATGCGAGCATCAACTGGAACCGTCATCTCATGAGAGACATGAAAGGGAATGGAACAAGTGCGAATCCTGAGCCATGGAAACGCAGCAGCTCATTCAAAGGGAAATTAATTTCCAGACGGCCCAGCCCGGACCATGTCAAGAGTCTTATGCATCAGTTTTTGGTGTTTGGCCGGCACGCCGGTTGGGCCGAACGGCCTGGTTTCAAATCTTCATAGTCTAAATGAGACGATAAACACTATTTTGCACCCGTCGTTTAGATGCACCTGAACCTGACAGTTTCCAGACGACATATCTGGAAAGTTAAACTGCTGGAATCTCTCAGGGTGTTCGGAGTTTACTTCAGCCCGGGTAATAGAAGAGCATTCTTTGGTGATCTAACGCGGTCTTCCCCAGTTTATGCATCTAGTAAGGGGCCAGCTGATTTCTTCTCCCGCCTTACAAGCCGCGTCCGTCAGGAATATGATATTCGGATAAGGCCATGAGCTGCTGTTCCAACCGAGACTCTCAGGAGCTGCGGCTGGTGAGAAACCAGGATACTCAGCAGCAAAGCGCACGGAAACAAGTCCTTTCCCTTTTTGATCTCGTGCTGGATGATTTTGGTGCATCTGCGTTTGGTATTTGTTTCAGAAAGGCTGTCTTTAAACTATGCTACCGGTGCGTCTGCGTATATTCCCTCAGCGTCACATTTTGGCGCAAATTCCACGGCTATTGCTTTGGTAGGACTCATACGCTGTTTACCTTCCAACTGATAAAACTGCAGTGGTTGGGAAACCATCGCTAGCTAATCCTTATGGAGGAAACATTTTGCAATGTGCTTTCAGTTTTTTATCAGAAGTTAAGGCAGCGATAGGCTATTAAAACGCTATAGGGGACTGGCCGCTAAATGTACTGAGGAAAAATGTTTCTATTTATGGCCGTTTTATATTCGCCAGCTTTGAGCAAAGGCGCTGTCAAAGCATTTTACTTCAGAGGCACTTTTGTACGCACTAGGTTGCAAACGGCTTTGGTATCGGCTGAAGCAGACTAATTGGCCACCTTTGTGCACAAATAACTATCGGAGGTGCATTGGACAAATCAGTGTTTGAAAGGAACACCAATTTTTGAGGTCATGGTCAGAGGCTCGTACTTCGGCGGTAGAGTCATGAGTGCAGTAAAATTTCCACGGTTTTTAAAGATTTTGGAACAGGGGCTCAATGTGCCTGCTGTCGATAGGCCAGTAGAAGGAAAAACTGCCCCGCCTGTGCTCCACTGGTGGTCATGAGTTTCTTTCACTGCGCAGCTTTCAGCCTTTAAGAATTGTATAATACTTCCCAGGCTGACAAACCCTATTTCCATTTAATAAAATTCATTAAAATTTGTAATCGGTTGCTTTCGAATGAAGACTTGCTAGTTCAACGGTATACTTGAGTGTTATTGGCTGCATCAGTTTTACCCTTTTTGCCGTTATTTTTTAAGTCTGCTGCAGCGATTAGTACCAAATCAGTGGTGCACGCAGCTATCATTCTTTTCTATCCTGTGGATGCTTGAAGATTAGCCGGCAAATGCCTTTTCGTTTTTCATGTCATCCTTTCAAGCAGAAAGCATGAGAGTACTCCTTTTATAACATATATTCCAATTTGGCCTAAGTATCCCAAATCTATTTCAACAGATTTCTCATTTATAAAAATACAAATTATCTCTTCCAGCTTAGTAAAAATCAACTAATTTCCCTATTGCTATGGCCATTAAGACCACACGGATCCTATCTACACCAAATTCTGTTCATTCCATTTTGTTTATACATGTGATCGATGTGATACCGCAGAAATTAGGTGACCTAGGAGACCAAATTCAGCAGGTGGAAGAATTCTCTCCCGTTCGTTGATTGTACCGCCACCAGTCTTGTCGCAAACAGACCTTTTTTGCTCTGATCCAAGGAGTCCAACAAAGAAACTGCAAATTCCAAAAACTAGGTGGACTTCAGTGCTCCTGATCGACTCCTGCTGCCCATGAACCAGAAAACCATGCTCGGCACACGTATTATAACCCAATACCGCTGATTCGGCCTGGAGCCCCAATGAAATTTCAAAATATTTGGTTGATTCTATTCCTGTTCGACAATGAGCTGCCGGCCCAGGTGTCCATCAGTAGCACAAAGATAATCATAGATTGAACACCACACAAAAATGTTGAGATCCATTGTGATAAAGCGTCTTTCTAATGAGAGATTTTCCGAATGCGGAAATTCACCACAACCTGCCAAAACGGTATGGGATGGGTAGATCCGGAAGCCTTTCTCATTAGATTGCTGGGCCGTAGTAAAAGGCCACCCCGGTGGGTCGAAACTAATGACCGATGATCCTGAACTAAATGACCCGCTTCCACCCTACCAAGTATTCTACTCTACGTCTTACACCCAAACTGTCGCTCCGCCAGTACTACTGGGAACTAATTCCAAACAGTTGTCGCTGGAAAAATTCATCCCGAATCGGATCACCCAAAACACCACCCGAGTAGGTACGTGGCTCAACTTCTTGTCCGACCTCACCACTGTGTTAAGATGTTGCTAATTAAGGTGGAAGCGAAAACACAAATGACAGCGACATCATTCTTCAGCCTCCACTCGCTGCCAAACCGGAAAATTCAGGGTCCATTTTCATTAATTTTAACCAAAATCAGCGAGCTAAGTGATCTCAACCTCTGATATTCTGTTCAAACACCCACAAAGGAACTGGAGTATTATGCGATACTCAATCACCCCGCCCACACAGCGTCAGCCCCCTTGGCACTGGAGAAAACAGGCTGAAGCGTATCGTACCATCGGCACTAAATCATCCCTCTCGAAATCCCCAACCACTGACTCCTAAACTTCTTCCTTCCCTCAGACATTTTTGTCTATAAATTCTTTAGCTTATTTAGTTTCTTTCGTTCATCACATAAAGCTGGGCTTGGTTTTCCGTCGTATCGTGACATCTGCCAAAACCTGGAGGAGCCTGTTAAGTATCTACCTCCGACGGTACCCCCTTGGCTATCACACTACCTGAAAGGCCACGGCATCTCCCCATCCCTCCCGAAAACAGGCCTTCTATAGAGCAAAACACCTAAGCTAAGAAGTCCGGTTGCCTTTGGGTCCTACGATGGCTTACTTGAGACACAAAGTGTCTAACGCATCAAAATTCCACACCACTGATGGGCTAAAGCCCTTACGAAAACAATAGTATAAACAGCAAAAGATACTGTTTTCTGGCCCGTGCAAAGCAGATCTGCATAGTTCCTTCAATTTAACTCTAAAACTCCCTGGCTTTGAGCGCAGGTGCTCGGGATCTCGATGCACGTACAATGTAAACATCAACCTATAAATTCAAATTATTGTGGCACGTTCCATCTCAGTGATGCTTACCTGTACTTCTTCGGTCACCCCTCCGGCCATGAGATAGCAGCAGGTGACTTCCTTTCCTCTTATATTTGTCAAACTTTTCCTGCCTATTACTTCTGCTCAAATTGACTTTGTCATGGAAACAGGTAAAAAGACGCAAACACGTAAATAAGAACACAAAGGTGCATAATATTGCATCTGATTTCGATGCACGGTTCTTCTCCTGTTGACATTTTTTGTTGTTGTTTTGGTAAGATATGGTGTAATGAGGCATTTTTGGTGGAATTAGAACCTTTTTATTAGCTGGCAAAATTCCCTGAGCATCCACCTTTGACATCAGGACTGGCTGACCGTTCTGCTAATATTTATTTCAAACCTGCTGCAGCCTGGCTCTAGTGGAAACGCTCTTGTGCTTTATGTCAAAATTCTGTGCGATTCCCAATTTGATTTCATGAGCAAATTTGCTAATTGGCCCGTCTACTTGCGTTTCATCTGCACGCTTCCACACATCTTAACACCACCCCGTTCTCTGTTTGGAAGTTGCCAATCTTTTATAGCATCACGTAACACTTCCGGACCTTCCTGAATTACTAAAACCCTTGCCGTGTCTAGGCCAGCAGAGCCAAAGCAATAAACGTCACCTTTAAAAACCCGATTTTCACTAACACATGCTCAGTTCCGCTTGTCGACATATTTGTTAAATCTGGTGTCAAATCTCTGGATGTTTCAAAAGGACTAAGGGGCCTAGAAAACAAAGTCCAGTAGATGGAAAATTTGTCATTGAAACTATCTTCATTAGCCAGCCCCGTTAACCCATCCGCTGTCAATACTGCAGCAACCTTGGCACCATAGGGCACTTCTTTGACTCCATAACTAAAGAATTCCGCAAACCCGTTGCGAATGAAAAGAACGCTGCTTACTTTATTATGTCTGATCGTATCTCGATGCCACTGGTACAACTTATCATACTCAGTGATTGTACTGTGATACACCACTTTTCACTCTGCTCTAGGCTTAGGAAAATCCCCTCAAAATAACTGCCCGGTTCTGTTCCAATTTCGCAATGAACTATCTGCTAACGAGTCTATACCAAACAAGGCAAACACTGTCAACTACGGGCCCCACGAAAGTATCTTCCATGGCAAAACCCCTCTTAGAGGGATCCTCTGCGGCCAAAAAAGTTTATCAATCTTTCTCAAGTCTACAAGGCATCGACTTTATCGAGCGATCCGCTTGTGAACGGTAATCAGCCAACACTAGATTTTCCCGACAGGCCAAATCCAGGGCCTACTGTCTTGGTTTCAAATGACCTTCCCTCCCCCTGCGATGGACTGTACCGTCCCACATCTTTTATTATCCCGTGCCTCGTGAGCGCTAACGGGACTAACTTGAAGGCGGTGGTTACTGAATACTCAATAAAACCTGCATCTTCAAACAGTCCATACAGTCAATGTCCTCCTTACTTACGCATTTCAACTTCCTGTCCAGACTCTTCGCCACAGAAACTTACTGGTGCATTTGAGAGTAAACCCACTGACGTCAGTGACACCCCTATTCCACTTGAGACCGCTGCAAAAGACGTAAACCCGAGACTTCGTCTTCGTCGGTCTCCACTGATAGAGCTGGAAGAAATTCACTCCCGTTCACCGGTCCAGCTACACCGCAAACCCGCTCATCCAACTTTTGAAACCTTAGCACCCAAGGCTAGAAGAGCTGACGGTATAACCACGCGGGTGATCGCCATCTTACCAGTTCCTTTTACCGCCGGTAACCTCAGCCGCCTCGTATATACCCTACCCCAGACATCTTCAAGCACGTCATCGTCCTTCTGTATAACAACAGACCGGCACGAAAACTAAACTTGTTGAGCAGCGCAGGAAATGCCTACCAGTCACCTACTCAACTAACCTTACAATCCGGCACGTCAGTAACCACCCTGCCAATATAGTAGGCAAACCTGCCTGTAGACCTCGATCGCCTGGAATCCTCGGAATAACTAACTCAAGTAAACGGTCTCAGCATGTCGGAGGGCCCACAGATGCACGGCGGTCGACTAACGGCCGCTTAAACTCACGAGATGATTGGCCAATTGCACACTTGCCTTTACCCTCAATCGGGTACACATTTGCTAACTTTCCGTAAGACAACAGAGCCCCTCCACATTTACTGCATGCAAATTATCCCACCACTTTGATTCGCTTATTAGGAACCATTATTTAGATGCATACGGCAGCTCTAATGACCTTTGCCAACTTCTGCACCCCAAGCCTTTAACTCGACTAACTTTATCCCAATAAACTTGCACGATTTAGTTCTGCCTTCCCCCAGTCTACCTGGCAAACTCTAGATAGCTGCGTTTTCCCCTTGAACCAAAACCTACCATGAGACTTTCTTCTCAACTCTGTCTCGTCCAGCGCTTATCCCAATTTCCCCACCAAGCAAACTCCCCTCTCGTCACCCCTGCGAGTCCCAAAAGCAACTTCCACTCCAACAAACACTTGCAGGTACCTGATAACTAGCTTTTTCTCCGGCATATTTCAAGGGACCCTCACTATCCCCATAAATTGCCAGCTCCACTATGAAAATGTCACCAATCAACCACCTGACACTGGTCCACCCCTACTGATATTATATCCCCATACCGAAATCCGCTGAAATTCCGTTCGTTACCTTCCAGGCTTTTATCACCTCGCACTTCAGTCCACAAATCTATTAACTTAGACACTCCCTCGCCAGCCAGTATACTTAACTCGCCTAGATTTACTCCCTCACCACAGCTATGCACTGTCAGAACCCCTGATGTATCCTTTGATTATTTGGCACCTACAGAACCTACCTCTTAGTTATTACATGGACTTAAATGTTCCAATGAGTTTTGCCTAGTCATCATAAACTCCCGCTGCCTAACTCATAAGATAAGTTGGCTAAGACTGATGACGGCCAATAACTCTTACGATATTACTCTGATAACCGGAACCTGGTTAACCAACCTCAGCTTCGCCTCTTCTTTTTTGCTGACAGATTACAGTCTCTACCAAACCAACAGATAAAATCTGGATGGTCTGATTACTTAGCTCATATAAAGCATCCACACACAACTTACATTCTCCAACATACGTTGTACTGACACCATTCGGCCTTACATACAGCTACCCGAGTACACAATCTGCATAGAATGTATATACCGGCCACCAAACTGGAATAATTCTGATATCCCTCTTCTCACCCAGTCCTTTATTTATCTTTCTGGTCACCCCTACAACCGTAAGATAATTTCAGGCTACTTCAATATTCCTAAAGTTTGCTGGTCTTTTTTACCCGGCGCACCAAATTTACTGGACTTTGTTCTTGAAACACGCTGATGGGTTAAATCGGCATGTGACCTTGCCCAGAAGGTTTCGTAATATTTGAGACCTAGGTTTTACGCATAGCGTCCTTAAAGTTACGGTTTATGTACTGAAACCCCTCCCTGGAAATGATTATAAGATGGCCAGGTGTAGCTTGTCTCTTTTTGACAAACCCCCTTTACCCACATGTATCGACCATATTGCCTCCTCAAATGCCTTGACGCGTTGGGACGAAATCCCCGATGTTCTGCGAATAATTGACTGGTCCAGCCTCTTCATTGTCTGACCCGCCAAATGCCGCAGACGAACATTCGTGCAAAACATTTTACCATTAATCTTCTATCCGCTTCCATCACTACAAAAACTCGAGAAAACTAGTGAACCCTGTCAGCTCCAGAAGAAACTTTTGAAGGCCCAGAAAATCTTCAGTAAAGCGGAAGACAAACAAACCGCTTGCAAGAGTATTTTCTTGTTGGATTTGAATTAAGTTTCGAGAGGCAGGAAATGTCAGCTCTTGGAACGCCAAACCTAATTCGGAAGCCTGCCCATATCACAGTTGCTCGTTCGCAACCCAACTCCTCGGCCATTCCAAATCTCGTCAATGTAACATCTGGAGCGGTTGAAAATTCCTTCCTCCCCTTCTTTTAGTTTCTCTCTCGATACCACACTCTGCCACCCAACTTGCTCCTAACGATACTGATTCTGGTCGTTGCTTACTTTTGGCTGGATATATTACCCTTCTTTGTTTCATCCCTGCGCCCAATATTTGCGATTTTGTTACGGAAATTCGGTGCAGTCACGGGTCACTTGACTTGGGGAGGCCTGTTTCTTACAATCGACCTTTGTTTTGTGGCTCACTTTGGTCGACTATAGTGGTTCCGTTCGTTTACACTGACTTTTGGCTGCCACGCTCGGAGTTCTTGAACCTGATCAAGCATGCAGAATCCCCTATATCACATACGGTTAGTGATTTTGGGCTGCAGAACCCCTTCTTTTCAAATTCCATCAGCAAGCCCACCACAAAACTGTCGTACCAAAAAATCCGCTACGGTGAACTTTAGGGCATGCCGCACTCAGGGCAGCAGGCTAATCATCTTCACATCCCGTGCTAGTTCTCACTTTGAATACCGCCCCATTATCTTCGTGCACACGCGCAAAAGTTGATGGAATTCTAGTCTAGAATGTGCAGCGGGCGTGCATCAGAATCCTTCATGTTCCTTCATCTTTCCTAACCTACGAAGCCCAATGCAAGTTGCTTAGCGTTGAACATCCATGGCTAAGCCTAATCAAGTTAAACCTTGCAGTTTTTTGATCTTTGTCAAAACACTGCCCATTCTGCTGCAAACATCACGCATGACGCAGTTAGTCTCCCATATTTTTAATAGACAGTGCTCGGTAATAATACCGCTGACTGGACTATCAATCGGGGCAAAATTCCTCAAAGTTGCTTACTCCAAACTGTAGAACAAAACGCAATAGCACCCTGCCGTCATGCCCAAATGTAGCACAGTTCAGAGCCCACCTGGCAAAGTTACTAGATGTACAGCTGTTAAGTAACATGACACAAGCTAACATTGGACTAGATGGGGCCCGCGAACATGGGCCAGAATTCTAGTTCACTTTGCTTACCACCTGGGATTCTTGGAATTCAGTTTCAGCCTCCATTTCCCCACTGTCTTGCACGTTCACACTACCACATTATTTGACCTCCTATTCTCTCTTTAGTGGATGTGCCCTCGTTATCAGTGGCATAAGCGACTAACCATTGAGCCGTCCACAAAGGGAGATGACCATAATGAATGTATCAATGCTCTCATCATAACTTGTGACTTTAAGCACCTTCAGCTTGTGTATTCTACCCTTACCAGGTCATCTTATCCTCTTTACTGGCTTGGTGGGGCTGAATGGTATGATCCTGGTAAATCTAAAACTGCTTCAATAACTTAGATCCTTTAACAACTTTAATGTCATAGAAGCATCATAGTGAA
>LUCM01002387.1:32258-44334 GCA_008360955.1 Fasciolopsis buskii | reverse complement strand
TTCGTGAGAATCAGTTGCCAGAAGCACCACCGTGTTGCCGAATTTTGCAGACTAAAAAAATGTTTATGAGAGATAATGGTCCTTATCCATTTTTATGAAGAATTTTACATTGCATGAAGAACGTCGTTTCATATCGGATGCCAATAGTCCGCTTTTTGTGGCTTTGGCAAAATAACTTTGGGAAAGGGCAAGAGGAAGCCATGAACATAGGAACTAGTGAGCTGTTTACCGCTGTTTACCGACTGCTGGACACCCAACCTGGAAGACACCGTTGAGGTGTGAACGCAGAAGGTGTAATCCGCCAACATATCTGCACCCGTACACCGTTCAGCCGAGATGCTGGTCCGATGTGGGCCGGCCAAGGCGATAGACCTAACTGCCCCCGCAGCATTGTGATGACGCTAGTGCACTCAAAAGGTGAAGAAAGGAATAAGAATACGATGTAGGTAGGAGAAGCGAAATATCAGTTCCCCAAGAATGTCTAACCCCAGGCGAGCCGAAATCGCGGTGGCCAGAATAAAGGGTAAATGTTTGCATCCAAGCAGAACTAAGCGGTCTGGAAAGGATAAAACGACCGGCGATCTGGCCTAGCTGTCATCCGCGGATCGAGAAGCGATCAATCTTACAGGCGGCTCAAAACAGGAAGTACTAGAACGTTTGGTGTAGCCCAAAATGTAGGGTGTTGGGTGATGTGAAAAATCCGGGTTTTTCTGTGTATAATTAGGTGGACAAGAAAATTTGGCGTGTGTCTCGTCTATGCCTATCAGTAAACGAGAATGAAGCTATAGATATAAATACGGAGCGAGCTAGAAAAGGCAGATGCAGTAAGGACTGACTAAATTCAGTGCAGAAATTATGATTTACATTCCACTCTAGCAGACCATACCCCCGAGGCACAAGAACTGGTCGAGACCAGCAGGCATGATTAATGGAAACTGCCACTGAGGGATGAAAACACCACATTGGTGTCTGTGTCTCCGCCGTTGTTTCTGACCACTTTTCCCGCCAGGTTATCATTCTGAGATTTCTTGCCGCGATAGTTGGACCTAGATCCTATGAACTCCATTTCCGCTGATCTGCTTGATGCTCCAAATGAGGTAACCCAAGCTTCGCCGCCTTCTCCACGTTCTTGTAACCCCTATTAACCCACTGTCTCCTTTTCCCTCATAACCTCATGCCTCACTTAGGTCACTTCCGATCCTTCTGTCCTTCGCAAGCATGAGTGAACATAAAACTTGAAGCCGCTGATCTTAGCCCTGTAACCCTCCCTTCTCTCTTCAACAGCTTAGCCCATTTCCAAAATGAGTCAGGAAACCGTTAGTTAAGTGTTGCTCTACCTGTTTATCACCATCAGATTATTGTTCTCACCTTACTTTACCCTTTTTATTAATGGAAGTCGTGACAGTGTGACAATGCGTTGCATCGCAAGCCCCGTCGTCCAAGCTCATCTGGCTACCATGCTGTATCCTGATTAATCGTACTAACATCGTTTGAGCGCTAAAATACTACACAAATATCCCTTGTCAAAGAACTCACTCTCTTCTCAGCACCGATACTGTCCTAAACAGGTCGCTCATATCAGCTTTATTACCCCGATCCTCAAAGTAACTCCAAGTTGGAAAAAACTGCTGCACCGCTCATTTTCTTACACAATATTTACCTTAGTCTCAACAGCTTTTATCCATCATGGTTTGCCCCTTACTCTGGTTCTTCCCTGCGTTTCACTCAAGCAATAGCAAAACCAACGAAGATGTTAACACGATTTTACCCGCAGTTTAATGAAGCTTGCCTTTTCCAAACGTTCCTTCTGTCGTTAAATCCGTCTTCCGCATTATTTTATCCCCTTTGTCGCTGAATGCTTACCTGTCTTGCTTCCACAACTTTCTTCTTAAGATTATTTGCTTTCATTGACAATACAGCTCAAATTTGGAGTTTTTTTCAAAAATTCAATCTTGGACTTTTCTCCAACAACTCCCTATTAACAGGCAAGCCAATTCCTTGGACACGAAAATTTGCTCGTTTTCCTTTCGTTTTTTGATGGCTTTCAGACCAGTTAAGTTATTTCTGAGAGTTCTCACACTCCGTTTACCGATGCGTTTCAGATGATCATTTATTTGACTCCGAAATTAGTTACGTAATATTCTTTGATTTTTCTACTGCCTTTATGCCCCTCGCCTTGTATTCATTGCTTTTCCTCGGCTAGGCACCAAACGAACAGCGACGGCTCAAGCTGCTGGCGCAGGCCGAGTGACCTTTACATTGAAGTTCCCGCGTTCATGAGCGTCTTCATGTATCGCTGGCCACTTTCTAGTCTATGATGCCGCCGTGTTGCTTTTATTGCAAAATTGATATGTATCTAACAACAGGGAGAACATTTTTATCCTGTTGGTTTCATCGTAGTCCATGAACTTGCAAACTTCATGCTTCTGGGTAAACCTGGAGAAGTATGTCCTTATAAGCATTATCATTGAGAAGACAAGTTTGTTATTAAACGAAACCGTTCTTTAAGTATGCTCACCATGAATAACCGCCACGCTGTCATTTTCGACGTATGTTTACGCTCGGCATTGATAGCAATGCATGCGATAAATAATGCAAATGGGGGCTCCAAGTGCGTATTTACGTACGAAACATCGATAAGAGAAAGCGAATCAAGTGTGTTCTGTATCTTTAAGGGACGCATTCCTGCTCCTCCAAATGACAGTACCAGTGAATTTGACTCACGAAGTGCTAAAGATCCGCAAATGAACAAATTGGGCAACCCAGACGATTGTAGAACGGAGTGCCCTAACGTGAATCTCGTATTACGCTTGCATGCCCCTAACCATTGTGGTCACTTGTGCGCCACTTTTACTTTTCTCCGTACGGGTGCAACACTGGCACCCTGATATTTGACCGGTACAAAGAAAAAACAGTCGGAAGCGGTAGCAGGTTGAGCATATTTTAACAGGAGCGCGCGAGCGAAGCGGGCGTGAGCAAAGCACAAGTGGTGACCGCGCTTGGCGGACAACGTTTGGTTAAAAAGGCGATCCGGGGGAACAACTCCATGTTCCACTACAGGGGCCTCCTCCTGGAAGACCATCGAAAAAGGGCTACGGTTGAGACCACACGGAACAAGCCGGAAGCCGGCGGATATCTTGGGTCTCGGCATTGCTCGCCAATCGGGCAATATGCCGCTCTTTTGGTGGTTCCCGTGGGTGATAGTTGCTTGGATCTAACCGTGCGCCGGACGCCCAACCTGAAAAACACCATCTGGAGGTGAACACAGGAGGTGCACTCGGTGCGTGAGTGAGCAACGCACAGGCGGCTACCGCGCTTGGCGGTCAACGTTTGGTTTAACAAGCTATTCGGAGGAAAAATTCCTTGTTCTGCTGCACGATGAGAACACTACGGTTGTAAGGCCGCTAGCGTGTACTTTTGATCGTGGTGTGAACAGTTTATTTTGTCACGGTCCTTTAAGGAATGGACAAGCAGATAGGAATTCGGCAACAGTTTAAGCTATTCAAAAAACTGGGCAGCGATCATTGTTTGACAACTGCCGATTGGCGCGCCCGACATGCATGTTGTGCAGGTGTTTGGAAAAGCTTACCTGGAAGCAAATATACAAGCATTTGACGAGGTAGTCGGTTTCGTAATGCTCATCCTTCTGAGAGGGCAGGCGTGCCGCTCCAAGCTGCTCAATCTTTTAGGTACAGCGACTGCTAGTTGGGCGAAGGGACGATGATAGACGCATATTAACTTAATTTTAGTCAGTCTTCTTACCAGTTCGAAAGCGGGTTGCTGATGCAGCGGACGGGTGAGTCTGGGATAAAAAGGAACTTACAACATTGGGAGCAGGAATTCCTAAACGACGGGTGGCCCAATGTTGAGGTGGATAAGGGAAATTTTGCGTTGTCATAACAGACGGAGTTCTCCAAGGTTCAGTTCTGGATTCCCGCAAATTCTTCACGCAGATTACTTGGAGCCTGTTCGAACACTGCCCCGTTCCACCCTTGGAGACGACATGAAAGTGGTAGGCGATGGTGATTGAGGGGATTAGTGAGGGTACTCATTTCGATTATCAACAGAGCCAAGGTTCAGTCATCTTTTCACTGAAACTTCGAAAGGGCTAACATCCTTGAGAAAACGTGGGACATTTACTTCCAGCGCGACTGCCATTGTCAAAGACCGCAATGCAGAGAAGACTGAGGCCTTGAATTGGACGGCGCAGTGGAAGGCTGCTGCAAACAAAGCTCGTAGGAGCGTTTTAGACTGTTTCGTTTAGGAAAACGGGAGATTTATTTTTCCTTATAATCCAGTAGTCAGGCCTTAATTGGAGTACCACGTACCGACATGGATCCCACAATCAAAGAGCGGTGTGACCTACTTAGAGCAGGTTCAACGGCCATCTGGACAAAGGCCAGAGGCTATTTAGACGGAACTATTAGACAGGCTTGCAGGACATGAAATTTTTCCGCAGTAGGAGCCTGGAGCCAGGGTAAAATGCTGGACTGTTTAAGATATTAGGTTGCCCGACGACGATGGACTGAGGGGATGTTTGTACACTCTACAGTGCCATGAATCAGCGGTAGCCGTGTTAAGCTCTGGAAGGAGCGTTGAGGCTATAACTGCCAGCAGAACTCCTCGCTAGGGCGATAACCTATAGAGAGAAAAGCCTAAACGAAGAGCTGTTGACAGCCGAACGGGAAAACCTTTTAAAGCTGCATTAGGCGCAAAAATGGGACGAGTTATTGCCTGTCGTGGGGGGGGTTTTGGTTGGCAAAAACACGGTAGTAGTCCCATAGGCGCGTCTGATTTATTCAATGTCATGTTGTCACTTTGCTCACACAGTGAACTTCTCCCGCCTTGTGAGTAGGATGAGTGACTTCCACTTTTACTTGCAGCGGGAAGCAGGTCCATTGAACGGGTCAAGGCGACAATAACATTTGCCGATTCGTTTCTCATTCTGAGCATACAATGGGAAGGATCATAGAGGCTCGTTTGACTATTTGGATCACTTCTGCCCTGCGTCAACTGAAATAAGCCGTACCAAAATACTCGACGGAACGTAGACGATAGAAAGGAGACCAAACAAAAAACTTTATCATTGTGAAGCACTTAACAGACATGGGGGCTAACGAGCCTTTTGAGTTTTCCCCCATTTGCAGCTCAAGTAGACGTAGCCCAAAGCTACAAGGGAGTTACTGTTGACCTGAAATAAGAGCTCGGGTCCTTACGGAATGGTCTCTGTCACTGTGGATTGCTCGAGAGTGCTGTTTGCTGAAAGTCGGTGGAAGCTTTCGAACGGGCCGTAGATCTTTGCTGGAGCACAATATCCCCGGATTTGGAAACATGAATGAAATGCGGGAAATTTTTCTGGCTTCATCTGCCTTGCATGCTTATGTACAATCTTAATCCATGGCCATATGTATGAGCATGATTTCGATCCGAACACCTTGGTTTTCGGAAGACAAGGAACCCTAAAACCTCGAACATCGCTGGAAGCCATGGAAAAAGCATCGAACTGGACGCTCGTTCAACGTTTGCCGCCATTTCTGCCTTGTGCAAACTGGACATATTTGGTAGGAGATAGTAGAATACTGGAAAAGGTTCAACGTTTTTTTTCACGGTGGTTTGGGCAGTTGAGGTACATGAGGCATAAGCAGAGGCCGAGGGAGTTTGGCTTGGACTCCCCGGAGAGCCGTTGGGAAAGAGGTGACCGAACACAGACCTTCAAGAGCATTAAGGGTCTGGCCGAGATACGGGGTCATCAGGGTGCCCTATTCCAGATGAGGGGGAACAACACACTTAGAGGCAACGGGAAAACAGTTGTGAGAGAGCACGTAACCATCGGTTTGTGCTGCAAACCGTTTGCCACAAGAGTGGTGAATGGCTGGAATAAGTTGCCGGAAGAAGTGGTCGAGGTGGGGTCGGTGCGCGAATTCAGTGGAAGACTAGACGATACATGGCTAGCTGTGTTTGGAGAGGACAGTGTGTGGATTGTGTGTTTGAGGAGATGATCGAGAAGAAAGCATCTCAATAATTGTTTCTCCCTTGTAGGCGCTGAAGGCGGTTTTCCACCCTCCTGCTGTCAAAGCATCGTCAGACCCAAGGAGCTCTCGGTGTAACATGGAAGATCAGGCATCTCGCCGTATAGTCCTGTAATCTAACTGGAACTGGAACTGGACTGAAGAGAACGGACCTGCTTGTTTGACCGTATCAATTGGGAACTCAGCGCGCCCTTGTGCCCCATCGTGTTTGTCTCGTGATGTCGAGGTTCCTACTTTCTCTCGATCGTGTCCGTGTTGTAAGTGTCCCGTTGTCTATGTTTCATCGCTTAGGGCGTACTTCCGAAGATATCTGGAGCATGTATGTCAACAGGCCCCAAAGGTGCCGTTATTGGCATTGATCTTGGGACGACGAATTCTTGCGTGGCCGTCATGGAGGGGAAGCAGCCGAAGATTCTCGAAAATTCGGAAGGCTGTCGTACAACCCCGTCAGTCGTTGCTTTCACAGGCGATGGCGAGAGGCTTGTTGGTGCTCCTGCCAAGAGGCAGGCCGTGACAAATTCAGCTAATACTCTGTCGGCCACCAAGCGACTAATCGGAAGACGATTTGACGACCCTGAAGTTCAGAAGGACATCAAGAACTGTTCTTTTAAAATCATAAAAGCCTCAAACGGCGATGCGTGGGTCGAGGCCCAAGGTAAAGCCTATTCACCGAGCCAAATCGGTGCATTTGTCCTCATGAAGATGAAGGAAACCGCAGGTAAGTTATTTGGATGTTTCTATTTCTCTGAAGAAAACTATCTGGGATCCAAGGTGAAAAATGTGGTTATTACGGTACCTGCTTACTTCAATGATTCCCAACGTCAGGTATGGTTTACCGATAAGTTTGATTGCCTTGCAGGCAACCAAAGACGCCGGCAAGATTGCGGGCATGGAGGTTTTGCGGGTGATTAATGAGCCTACAGCGGCTGCGTTAGCCTATGGTTTAGATCGCGTTGGAGATAAAACGTATGTATTTGCTTAATTTCATTGTGGGATTTTGTAGCATAGCCGTTTACGACTTGGGTGGTGGAACATTCGATATATCTGTTTTGGAAATCCAGAAAGGCGTCTTCGAGGTAAAATCTACAAACGGGGATACTTTTCTTGGCGGGGAAGATTTCGACAATGAGTTGCTTCGATACCTAGTAAATGAATTCAAAAAAGAGGTACGTGACAGATTCTGTTTAACATTCTTTTAGCAAGGAATTGATGTTACCAAAGACCCGATGGCTCTGCAGCGCGTCAAAGAAGCTGCAGAGAAAGCGAAGATTGAACTTTCATCTTCCTTGCAGACAGATATCAACTTACCTTACCTAACGATGGACAGCTCTGGACCAAAGCATATGCATATGAAACTCACTCGCTCAAAGCTTGAGTCTCTTGTAGAACACCTAATCAAAAGGACCGTGGGTCCCTGTGAAAAAGCCCTTAAAGATGCTGATGTAAAACCGAGTGACTTGGGTGACGTTATATTAGTCGGAGGAATGACACGGATGCCAAAAGTAAGTCCGTGAATCGTCAGTTTATCTTGTAGGTTCAAGAAACTGTGGAAAAAGTTTTCGGCAAGACTCCTAGCAAGAGTGTCAACCCAGACGAAGCGGTCGCTATGGGGGCTGCCATTCAAGTTGGTCCTGCATTAACTCGCTCATTAATACTTTAGGGTGGGGTGCTTGCTGGAGACGTTACGGACGTGCTTCTCTTAGACGTCACTCCACTTTCCTTGGGTATTGAGACGTTAGGCGGTGTCATGACAAAACTGATAAACAGAAATACCACCATTCCGACGAAAAAGTCGCAGGTTTTCTCAACAGCGGCGGATGGGCAAACACAAGTTGAAATCAAAGTTTATCAAGGTGAACGAGAGATGGCTGGCGACAACAAGCTTTTGGGTCAATTTTCACTGGCAAGTTGTTTATCTAATTTTATTAGATTTGATTTTTTTCATTCTGGTGCGATAGACTGATGTTTGCTTACCGGTCTCGATTGCTAGTCGAGTCGAAGCAACCCGCTAGTTTCTTGTGTTTTCATTTTTAACGGCTGTCATTGCGCCCATAATAATCCAGCTTCTGAGGAATGGTCTATGGTGTGGTTCGTCTAGAGTCAGCATTCTGACCGTCTGAGGCTACTGATGCTAGTCTCAATTCTTTTCATGTCCTCCAGCTTGTATAATGTAGCCTCTGATTAATCAGTTGTAGATACTTCAGAACCTAAAATTTGCTAGTGATCTATTATACCAACACTAGTTGTCGAGCTTCCAATGTTTCGAGCCTCCAACTGCTCAGTTTAGTCGCCTACTACCTTTGTCCATCAAGCACGGAAATGCCTTATTCTCCGATGTCCAGGTTTGTGTCTAAACAGCGCAGAATCAACCCGTGTATATTTAGCACAGCACATCTTTGTCGTGTAGTCGGCTGCGAAGCAAAACATTTAACACAAAAATGGGAGCGTTTTTCCGGTACGGATCTCCAGGTTGGCTTTTCCGTACTCGATCGATGAGAATCAAGTGAACTACACCCATCTCAACAAATCTTCGGATCTCGGATTTGCCGGTTACTGGCGGTGGGTAACAGTTTGCCACCACGTCCAATCAGGCCCGACCTATTACCGCGTCGCTTTTTGCCACTTATTACAGTATATATATATATACACGTACATTTATATGATGGCGTTTCTTGCTTGAATGCAATGGGGAGAGGGGGGGGGGCATTCTCCAGTGAACAGTGGCGGTCGTGTTGTCGTTTTCTAACGAATCAGAATGATTGAGGAAGTGTGTTTGTACAATTAGACCGTGTTCGGTGTGTTGGCTGCTGCATCGTCTTATCTTTCCCGCCTGTATAGGTCCACTCCCTGTTTCCCTTGAAACGTGCAACTCTGGGGAAGGGCAGCAGTCAGTGAGGCTTGCCTTGCTGTTTAACGCTAAGCGATGATGATGATGGTGAAATTCCCCAGAGACGCCAGGGCCAACTAAACTATAAATTGAGGATGCAGAACCCACAGTCACATCTGAAATGATATAGAAATACGTAACGTTTCACTGAGTCAGGTATAATGACTAGACCGGTTACAGCGAATGACCGTTTACCGTTTATCCGTGATTCAAACTGTTTGGGGCGATGCGCTTAATCCATTTGACCACCGCTGGTTGTACTTAGCTTGGAGGGGGGGTGGTCAGTGATCGGAGGTAGTCTAGTTTACTAGACTTTTGTCACCGGAGTTTTGAGTCCCAGATATGCCAGTCACGGTGATGGACGGCGACTCGTCACCCGGCGCGTTACCAGACCGGACCTAATAAAATCTTTGCGGCTTCAAGATTCGGTGTCATGGTTTCCGGGTTCACCTTCGTGTAGTGGATTCTAATGGCAATAGGATATGTACCTTCTACTGCACTTGCGCTTAAAGGATATAAAAAGAGCAAAATAGCTTAAGCAATTTCTTGTTTGATATTCTTGTTCGTTTTGTCTTGTTCCTCTGGGGCACACCATAAACAGGTCGCATATCACGCAAGCCCTGTTCTATGCCACGTGTCAACACTTCCTGTCAACGACTGCCCTCATTTCCTGGGTCCAAACCAGGAGGTTGGGAAGCACTATATCAAAGTCACAGCAAATTCTTCATTTCGCGTTCCCCGTGTTGCTTTTGGCCTTACTTAGCACAAGAAAGCAGTGAGAAAATGAATGATAAGCAGAACACAAAACAAGTTAAAGTCATCAAAGCCAATTTAAAGGGCTTATCCTAGTTGAAAGGCTGCTGTCCGCGTCCAATGCTCGCCGGCTCGCCGGATATGCTTATCAAACCGTAGCTTCAGAAAAATCTGCGGCCAATATTTTCAACTGCCGAGCGTCATCCACGCGCAGACGTTAAGCCCCGATCGTAGAGCAGAACGTTACGAACAGTGGCAGTACATTTTTCCTTCGAGAGGAAACTGAGTATTTTGGCACCGCAGACATCGTGGGTTTCCGAAAGCTATCTTTTGTCGCTCGTAATGTTACCTCGTTCTAGACATCACCTTCAGTTATCAAATTCCGGTGGTACTTGGAATCACCAACTACTCCTAAAAAGTCAACACAAAATTTGGGTACACGAACAGACATCTGCCGTATTCAGTTGTTTCATTCGCCAAGCGATTCCAAGCAGGCTGAATTGCCGTAAGTTGGCGCCCAACAGGGTGGCCTCGGTATCTTCCGTATACGTAAGGTAGTGTGCACAAAACTTGTGCAATCAGAATTATGGAAGAAACGATGTCAAGGTCCGAGAAAAGTTGGGGACTTATAAAATGCGTTTCGCTCTGTTCTCTCATTACTTCCCGTTCGTCTTTATTTGAGTAGGTGTTATAAGGTGGCAGCCAAAACCAGAGCACGTTAGGGCAGTTACCAGTTGTAAAACCTCGACTTTAGACCAAATGTGACGGCCTTTTCGTACTGTACTGGATACATCAAAGATTGTCGAAAACCAGTCGTAACCCGACCGTGCTAGGTTGCGTCCCACTGCAAAGCCCGCCGCTACACTGGATCCTGCCTATATGCCTGCAAGTGAATGAATGTAGGTAGGTTCCATTTCTCCATCAGAAGTGATGATCGGAGAGAAGTTTTCTCCAGCATGGGGCGGCTAGACCATATGGACTGCATCCATCCTTCTAGGGCGGTGACATCGTGTTTCCATCGGAGTTAGCAAACTTTTTGGTTGAGATGGGCGAGGTTACAGGTTTCTGGGGTGTAGCGTGAATTGGCGATTATCAATTCGCAATCAGCGTTAGATGCACGCAATAATCATCGTTGTTTGACAAGCACCTCTTCCCATCGTCTCGTGGATACCAAGTTCCGCTGATTATCTTTCGCTCGCAAAAGACGTGCACGCATGAACCCAACCAGTTTCAGCTCCGGCCGAGGTTGTATTGACCAGGCCCGGGGCAAATCGCAGACCATAGATGCACTTCATTTGAGGATAGTGGCCTTGATATCTGCTCACAAGTTTTTGCTGTCTTATAATCGATAGTGTGTAGGCATGCTTAGACTGCATTTTGCACTTCCAAAGTGTATAATGCTTTTGCATGATTAGATTGCTTCCAACTCGAACCTTGCTATTTCAGTGGGAGATCTTGGTTAAGTTGTCAAGGGAATTCTTTTGGGTGCTTGTTTCTCACCTGGCGTTCGCATATAAGCTGAAATGTTCTCGTATACGAAAGGCTCGTTTGACATTCACCAGTTAAATGCTTCTTTGCCGTTGGTGTGCCATTCAGGTATCCATCAAGGGTCAAATGTATCCAGCAGCAGTAAGGTCGGTTGTTGAGTGCTGTGCGAAAACTTTCCGTAGTTAAGCACCGTTGCATTCGTAGTATTAGCCAATTACGGTAGGAGGATTTTCTGAGCAACTCAGAGGTTAGGCGTGGCGTACTGTATCCTAGGCTTCATTGTACGCTGTTCTCCAAAGTAGATGATGTTTAGATGAATGAAGGGTGCCAGCCAGTAACAGGGAGAATATGGAAAACTTAGCCAATGAGCTTGGCGATGTAGGTTCAGTTCGACTCCAGGCTTTCAGTCCACGTAGGCTCCCCCAAATGATGTTCGGGCATAACAGATAATGTGGATCAATGCCGCGGTTACTAGCGTTCTTGCATTTAAAATCTTCCCCCCATATAGTTATTCACTTAACGATTTTGGTGGTAGACGGCAACTCACTGTCTGATTCGTTACCACAGCTGAGCTAGAATGATCTTATTTGTTTCTATGCCATTCCAAGTTTCAGGATCATGGTTGCTAGTCTACCCATGTAGTGGGCCCTAGTGCCTGCGAAGCATGTCCCTTCCACTGCACGCATGCTTCGAGCAAGTCGAAAAATCGGTTTTCCGTTTTTCTCATTTTCTTATTTGAACTGGTGGTGCTGTGAGGTATCAGCCATTGACCTGGAAGGTCAATGGGTAGAGGCCTGACAAAGTAGTCTCCTGAGTCAACGTGGTGTAAAAATAGTCTTGAGTGAGAAGGCTGAAGCAGCCCTTTTAGTTTGGATTCCAGTCAACAGTCGCTTGTGTGCCATGAGACTGCAGGGATCGG
>LUCM01002387.1:0-14278 GCA_008360955.1 Fasciolopsis buskii | reverse complement strand
GATTTTAATGAGAATCTACGAACTATTAACGGATAACTCGCAAATGACGGCGAATATATTCGTTTACTGACCCATTCCCTAGCATGCGAGGACGTTACGAATTGTTTATTAGACAGGTTAGTGTTGTGACAAATCCACAGCACTAACACGGTCGTTTTGTTTACTCGGAGTGTCAATTGGATCAATAGTCTTGTGTATGACCATTATGAACAGAGCTAAATCAGCGAACTGCGCGCGTCGGTATCTTGCCGATAATTTAGCGGCTGGCTGTTCGCACAACCCTAAAAAATAGTGTGGACGTGGTCGTGCATTGGTATGCGATATCATTTCTAACTGCCACTAAACCGTCTCTCCCAGAACTTTGAATTTACACCAGGTTTATCCGGATTTATGTTTAAGCTAATCGGAATGGGATAAAGGACATGTTTTTATCTTTGCAGGATCTAGCGAGTATACGTATACCCGCACTTTTTGGAATAATACGCAGACAGTTAAGGCACATTACACTATGTACTTGTAAATTTGCATTTCGTCCCCACAGGGGACGAACTGCTGAAGGTCGTCAAGCCGACGTCTTAGTGTAGCGGGCTGGTTGTGGGCCGCGGTCTTGTTTCCGAATGTATAAGTATTGCATGCTTTTGGTTATTCTTACTCGACTTTGGCTTACGCGTCTTTGTTCCACATCGCACATCGCACATCGCAGATCAGGACGTCCGCAGCCATTTCTGAGCATTCCTTACCGCCTATATGTTACATTAGCACCTGCGTTCAGGGGATAGTAGGCCAATATGATTGTTTCTCTATACTGTAGTTAAAACTTTTCAAGCAGACGTCATTCTGTTTGCTGCATTTTTCGTTTTCCGTGGAGAGCAGTTTACTTGTTGACGGCATCAGTGATCCATATTCGACCATAAATATGTGCAAGCATTGTCTCCTAATTTCACTTTTGTTAGAAATAATCGGGAGAAAGTGTCAGGTCTAATAATTACCCCATATTGGGTTTCTACTTTTTACCGCTAAAGTCACTTTTAGGTTTTGGCCCGCAAGGAAATATTGTTGAAGTTAGAATAAAGTTATACATTAGCTAAGGTCAATACCTCTTGGAAAAAGAGATTCGACTCATGATGGGTAATTGTTTCGATGCAGAGACTTTACTGATTCCCAGTGGTTAATTATGCATCAGTATATTGTTTAACCAGGTTGTGTCGACCCAAACCCTACCTCCCTTTGCAACGCTCATATTGGTAGTAATCCGAGTCTAGCGAACGCTTTCTCATACCGATTGCATGGTCCGCGACTTTCCCAGTTTAACTGAATCACTCACTCAGCGACATATCACTTGTGGTGGTACATCACTGTGAAGGAGTGTTTGTTACTTCTATTTGGTACCAGTTTGGAGACTAGTCTGGACTTTTAAATTCAAGTGAACCGGCTGCAACTTCACGCGAATTCTTCGTAAGTTCTTTTGACGGCTTGCAAATTCCAGCCAATACACCAGTGTTGACCAAATCTGATCAAACATGTGGTCAGCCAACTAGGTTCTTTTTAAGATTGTGTGGCCATTAGCAACGCCATTTTAGCAAAAAACCACCCTAGAGGAGTTCCGAAGACTTCATTTGTAGTTCAGTTATTTCAAGTGTAATCGGAAAGGTAAAGTCTGGTTTTAATTCAACTGGCCTTGGGAGGCGTTGCATTGCCCTTTCGGTTAATTTCAACACGTGGATTACATTTGTTATCAGTTTACTGAATCTGCAATAGTATTCGGGCCTATTTGCAGCCTACAGGACCGTACAGGAGCTAACACACTTTACACAAGAACCGATTCCATTCATCTACTTGACCCGGATTTCGGTAAATTTCTCCCAGAAGGGTATCATATGAAATATTTTTTCGTCTTAACTAGTGCCAAGGCTGACCAGCGAAAGGAGAATAAAAATGCGAATTCAGCCAATGGCTTGATTCAACAGCTCTTTTGGAGGCCTTCAAGAATAACTGCTATCTATTTTGCTCATCACGGTACTTTACTGGTGCATTTGACTGAGGCAGAAACATACTATCTATAGAAGTCCTTTAAACAAATGAGTGCAGACAAAATCAATGCCTTATGGTATCAAAAACCTGCTCATAAAGTCGTAGGATTATGTAATGAGACCTGTTGCTGACTTCTGATTATGATACAGAGCAAACTCATGGTGGGAACGAGGGAATTTGGCTTATAAGATGCCTGTTAGCCTTATACAAATGCGACTCATGACGGAATAGCCGTCTGTTGGTCACATTCCCTCCATGAAGGATCCGCCTGACTCCTGTGTTTTAAAAACGAGAACATCTGACTGGAGGAACATTCAGTGTTCCGCCAAATTCTTCTTCATTTTATCGACGAAATTGATTTTTCTGGTTCAAATGAATAAACTCATTACAGAAACGGAATGAACGGAACACAGTTTCATACCTCACCGTGAGGCGGAGCTTAGCCGCCGAATTCTGAGGCTCGTGGTACTCAAATGGTTTATTGATTTTGGAAAAACCATGTAACTACTTGCCACCATAAATGGGCATAAAGCGGTTTAAGATTTGAAATAATACATGGGCTGGATCATCTTCATCATCAACATCATCATTTAGCATGAAACAGCTCAGCAAACTGCTCTGATCACTACCTTTCTTACCTTGCTGCACATCGCTGAGGAAACCACGCACATGTCAGTTGAACTGGGGGCGGATCTACCAGGGTGACAAAAGAAATGAGGGCCGTAATGGCCGACACACGGAAAGTACAGTTTAACTGTACAAATGGGCATTTCCCTAAAAGTTCTAACTCAACAGAACGTAAAAACATTATCACCAATTTTTACGGTTCGCCACTATGTCCCTCATTGCGTCCATCCATTATATTTAGAAGGATCTTTCGGACACCAGTCACGAAGATGTGAGGCACTCGTTTTATTTAAATTCGCCATGCGATTTTTCATTCCACATTGGCACATTACCTGTCGACCTGTACGTGGCTTCTTCATTTCCGAGGGTGGAACTGAGCAAGATACGGTAGACGTACGTTTATCACGCGCAACAAGTGATCCAGCCAACAAGACCTACTAAGTTGAACACGGTGCGATAGATTGCTCCCTGAACCGGTACCTAATATTAGATTTTTGACCTTAGTATTGCCAACTCGATCGACCCGTGCAAACCTAGCCATCCTGCCGAAACATTGATGATCAAAAACCTGAAGCAGAAGAACATCCTGAGAGAGCGAACTCCAACTCTCCCAACCAAACCAGCAGAACTGATAATACTGCAATGCAGTGCACAAGAGTCTTTTATTTCAGCGAAATGTCGGCTCGGCGCCAATAGTGCTTCCATCCAGTGTACGCTGCCGAGCTTTGGATGTAGGCGTGCTTACCTTTGCTGCAATGCTTCTGTCATTAGTCACTTTTCTCCGAGGTAAATAAGGCGGTCAACAACGATTTGTTCCTCTCTATCGAGTATCAAGTTCAGTACTACTGATCTCCAGTCTTGCAGTGGCACTTCAATCTTGAAACGTGCAAACCACTTGCGAATGGAGCTACAGCTGTTGCAGGTTTGCTTGGTGCACACTACGCACGTTTCGTACATTCGCTCAGATATACAAAGTCGTTTGCGTAATCTAGGTTATGCAGTTTACCCACCCACCTGTTCGATGGTCAAATCGTGGAGAATTCCTAACGCACCAAACATTATCTTGTCGATGATCAAGTTAAACCAGAATGACGAACTGGGATCCCCCTAATGGGCACAGTTGTTCGTTTCGAATTACCTTGATGGTTCATCGTGCACTATTATAATCTCAACACAACGCTCACAACAGATTACCAGACGTCGGCCGCATGTTCCGACAAATGGCACTGTGTTGCACTGTTTAACAGTTTGAGCCGAAAGCGCCTTCCTAGTCGAGAAAAACCACGACTGTCGCTGGGCAGCATATGCGCGTATGTGCGTGGTGCATTTCAAGTAACTTGTGAAGTATGAAAATCTGATCGATGAGACTTCAAACAGGCTGCTGTTCGCGGACGTTACGCTCGCGAACCGGTGTCAGGCACCACAGCATTATTGAAGCTAAAATCTTGGTAGCAGTCGGAATTTAACTGATACCATCATGATCACTAATCATTTCGTGTTCGCTGCCTGGAAGAGGGTATTATCAGCGACCCGCCTCCTGATAACGGGATAAGATCTTCGTTCGCAATTTTACGGAACAAGTGGATAAACAATTTTATATGGGAATTTTTGCAGTGTCTGAAAAGAACTAAGATGAGCTGCTTTGGGCCGACTGGTTTTTCTCGCTTCAGTAGTCATGCTCGACCGAACGCCCAACTTCGTTGAGGAGCCAATTGATGTCCTCTCGCGATTCAAATTTTTGGATATCAAAATAATTACGTCAATTCAGTCCATTTTATTTTATACGGCTATTATTCTTGTAACAACGTGCTCTGGCTACTGCTTAAAGGGAAGAAAGAACGAGGAATAGTGAAAAATCGGTTGCAAAATAAGACGTTGAATAACCATCCAGAATAGGAGAGATTTTGGATGCATGGAACTAGCTGATTGCGACACTGAGTCATATCTCCAGATGGTCAAGCCTCTGCTGTCTGTCATGAATAAGCTGTCTGCTTCTGTCACACATCGTCTCACTCATCGAAATTCGCCATTCATCGAGGTAGCGTACGAGCTTTAGCGGTTTTACTGTTTCCTGAAGCCGCTGTCACTTCGATTTCTTCAGCTATTTTGACCCTCTAATTTTCACTAACCTTCTTAACGCTTTCCGTAACGTGAATTTTCCGATGCTGCCGTGTCTTATCTATCACCTCGCAATCACAGATGTGATGTTTTTGCCACGTTGGGTCTAGGACCGTAGGCGAAACCCGGTGCCAAGGTCATCGCTCGTCTGATTCCAATTCAAGTGACGGTCTGTATTGCTGTTCCTCTTCTGCTAGTTACTGATGCAAATTTCCTGATTAGAAAAACGTTCTGTGGCTATCCGGATTTGTGGTTTGCGTTGGTGAACACTAAGCTGCTGCCAAAACCGTATTAAAACTAATGCGTGGTCTGATTCTGCGTACGTAGACCACGAGAACTTACAGTTTTGGACAAAACCGCGGCACCGGTAGCTTGCTGTGATATGATCGACCTGATCCAGTAAAGCTGCGGAGTCACAGCGCGGTGGGGCTGTGCTTTGTTGAAAATTCTTGCTAGACAGAAATAGACGACTCATTGCAAAAGGTTGGATAAGGCTATCCCAGTTATCTATACATGTAGTGGACTAGGCACAACACCCGACCAAACAAGTTTCTGGTGCCTGCTTTTTCTATATGTCCTTGAAAACCATCAGCCAACATTACAGCGTCAGACTTTTTCATCTTGCATGTGAATGGCGAGTTCGGCGTAAAATTCGGGGTTTTTCTCGTCACTGATACTGTTTGTTAAATCCTAGATCTGTATGACAAATAATTTGCGCGTAATACAGTTGTCCTTCAGAAAGTCAAATAGCTGAGGAAGCCATGCGGTGCATAAACCACCGTCAACCGAAATCCAGTCTAAAAGCGCCGCTTCAACCTTGTCAGTCGAGACTGTTCGTACATCACGTTGATCAGCGGCTCGTTTCTTGCGTGGCACAAAAAGTGCCTTGGTATGATACCTAGTACAATTGCAACAATTGGATTCTGAATTTGTATTTCAATATCCTAGCAGGCATCAATCGAAAGTGTTTGCTATCATTGCCAAACACGCCTACTTCCAGGGTGCGCACATTGAGGGGAAAGTGGAGGACGGCGAGATTCAGAGTCTTACGAGGCCTGAGAAAATGTGAGCTAGCAAATTGAAAACCGCCTACTGCACTATTTGACAATGAACCATTGCAAATATCAGGCATACTGTCGTTATGACTTTACGGGTAGGCATAGGGGAAAAAAAGAAGTGGTTGGAAATCGGAGAAGTTGAATAAAATAGAACAAACTCTGAGCAACAGCTTACTCAGCACTGCCTGTTCTGATCGATAACAGTCAGCGTCGTCCGAATTATCCTGCTCGACCTCCGATTCAGTATGGAATTCTTGTACTTGTTGCTCATGAGATATGGTGCATGGGTGGGCATACAGAGTCCAGCAGCCAAGCAAGAGACTGATTGGGATTCCAAAACCAATCCTTTGGTTCTAACAAGAATCTGCCTCTAATGCAGGAAGCCCATCTGCTAGGATCATTCACTATTCTACCCATTTTTCCGACTAAGTTTTTAGTTTAAATGAACCCTACCACGAAGGACCAGAAGGCAACTTCGTCAGGCTTCTACATATTGGGCTTCTGGGCATGACTGAAACTTCTGCTGTTGGTAAGCCCTTTTGTGTATCACGTCACACCAATTCAAGTTAGGGTTTGTCGTGAAGGACCACCAATAAATTCCAAAAACTTTCAAGATTTTAAGGCCGAGAAAACTTCAGGCGATATTCTCTTACTCCCGTTATAGCAAGTTTACTTTCATATTAGTTCATAGTTCCGTGAAATGTGAAAATACTACACTAATCATTATGTAAATGATTCGGAAGTTGACAAAAGAGGTCGTTTAAGAGACCGAACGGTTCACAACCCTGTCAATGCAGATGAGTCTCAGCTAGTTCGGTGAACCATGGGAAACCGTAGTCTCGAGAAATGATAAAAAGTGATACAGTTTCCTAAATGATGACATTGTGCTGGGTTGGCTTGAGAGTTTGCCGAATTTGTTTTTTTCCGCATGCATTTTGTGCCATCTAACAGTTTCAGTAGAGCAGAGAGCTTCAAGATAATGAGGCAGTAATTTGTCGAAATAAAATTTAGTGTTTAGGAATGAAATGCATTGCATACATTCAATATTTAAGGAAACGACTCTAGGGGGAAACCCTTACGGCGTTTATAGAATTCCTTGATAAATTAGATTTCGCGAGTAAGATACAGGTATTAGGTGGGTGATTTTCTCATAAACGGGTTATATGTTCATGATTCAGCAAATTACACAGCAAAGTTATCGATTCACTGGATTTGTGAATGAATGATTGGTCTGAAATCCCATCATTCGTAATGAGTTTGGAATGATAATTACTCCGTTTTGCACCATTTTCGATTCACATTCCGAAGAACGTGGTGAAACTTCTTTGTGAACCTGTTTTACGTTAGCATGAATCGTTATAATGGCTCGTAGAAATCTCTATGATAAACGAATTTTTGAGAAGGGCATATGTACCGGGGAACTGGGACACCAGGGAACTCATGATGAAATCAGCGTATAAAATATCAGTCTGTTGCAGTGAAAGCATAAGTCCTTTATTAAACCTTGAGATGAATGATCAACTGAAACTTATCTATTGATCGAACAGGGAAGATTTGGGTAGATAACGGGTTTAGAAATTATTTTTCGTGCAAGCACTGAAGCTTCCCTGGACCACTTGGCACTCCCGGAAATCTATCGAACACCTTACAGATCCGGGTCACGGGCGTGAATCTCATCCGTACAACCCATAATTCCAACCTCCACCGGCTTCACACACATACATGCAGGCACACATACACACACACAACATTGAACATATTTTGACTACTAGAACTGTAACCTATCATCCTCCCTCTCATTTGTAGTAAATCATGTGATATTATGTACTGACATGATTACGAATAACTGCAAACAAGCTTGTTCGTCACGCTGTGTTATTTTTCAATATTTTGCACATATGTAGGCAGCGAAATGGCAAACAGCAAAGGAAAACAAGAAGATAATAGCAAGTTTTTTTGGAACTCGTAAGTGGGTCTACCAAGTTCCCTCCGAACTTAATGCTGTATGTGGTTCATCAGAACGCGTCACCAGATGAACTCAACGAAGCAGGACCTGCCTAATGCGGACCAATCGATAAACGTAATAATCTATTTGACCTGTTGCATGTTTACTGGCAAATGCGATAAAATTGACAGCTGACAAACCTCTTTCACTCAAACACTAGGTTTTTCTCCAATTCAGGGACAATTGGTGAACACATTGTCGTATTTTTGCATTCGGTGTATTTATCCAAGAGAAGCCAGGCTGCACCAACTGCCAGTACGTCAGTCAGGTTGATAACGGAATGGAAAAAGCTACTTGTAGCAAGTTGCTAAATTCTACTTTTGAAAGCCAATGTTCTGCTTGTTTCATCCCGATGCTTTCCGCTATCATTGCTGCTCCTTCGTTTACTGCAAACCTAGTGACGTTGTGCCATCGATTAATGGTAACTTTTTATCTCCAAACAATTTGAGACCATTTTGAGAACTATTCTGTTTATCACGAAAAATTGACGAAAGGCTTGCATAAACTGATCCTGGTTGATACGGACTGCATATCAATAATCCGTCCAGATTATTCCAGACCAAACCAAATGGTCCTCGCATAAATGTTTATGGTAACTAACCAGTGGCAAATTCAGCTAGTACCTTTCTTCTAACCGAGTAAGAATAATGGAAGAATACTCCACCATCCTTGCCGTCCGGACCTGACCTTTCCAGACTTTAGTCCCCAATCATCTATGATATTCAAATTAGTTGTTCGTGACTGTCAATGCTTTTTCACTTGCTTCATTTTCAATGAGCCCTGAGTATTTGTTCAACTTACGAAAATCTTAATGCAACACTACCCCAAATTTCGTTCAGACCTTGTGGAATTAGATTCTTCCACTCTACACTGTGGTGTTACCTATTACGGCGCAAAATACGATTAAAAGGTTATTTTCTGTCGATGGACCACATCCGGTAAAGGGGATGACAAAGTGACAAATTCTGCCCGGAAACAATGTTAACTTAAGCAGGTCTTTTAAATTTTTAGTAGCTGAATTTTATTAAAAGCGGAAAAACTAAGTCAGCCAGATCCCTTGACTTAGTTACGTCATACTCGAGTTGTATCAGAAGGGAATCTGTTGCACTATAATTGAATCGGATCAAGTACCGAAAACGTGGATTTGGATGACGTATTTTGGACTGTCTCGCGGCATGCACATGTGTCGCCCTTGAACCTAAAATCCCGCACTTGGGGTTCTTAATTGAATCTTGTAATAGGATTGCATCATTTGATTTACATTATGTTTAGCAACGCCTAATCATCGCTCCAATATAAGTTGGCCAGTCACACAATGCTTTCGCTAGACCGAAATCCTCAGTTCCCATTAACTAGAAAAATCAGTCAACTCAAACAGATGGCAAGAAATTGTCAAACCAAAATAAATCGCTCACATTCTGTATAGTCAACGCACCGATCGATTAGTTCGTTGGCTAGTTCGGCCCAACGATGTGAATTGACTTTCTCATCTGACTTCTTCGCCTTTTTTATCGACTGACGTAATCAGCTCAACGTCCCTCCATCTGTGTTGATCTTTGATCAGCCCAATAGTTATAACGATTTAATATATGCTGCTCTTGCGGAAGATCAGTGCACTTCTTTAATTGGTCGAACTAATGGAAAATGTGGTGTAATTACTCTTTTCCAATTCACACAAAAATGACAATCTGTGATACCTGATTTGGTTCTGAATTGAAAAGCTATCTACGTTATGTTATATTCTATGGAAAGCCCTGTCGAGTTGGAGTGTAGACTAGGATATTTCTGCTTATTAATCGCAAGGTAATTGAACTGTTTTCTAACGAACCACAGAGACACGATTAACACTTGAATACTGGCGTTTGCCTGACAACGATAGGTTTTCAATAAGCTGTGGGAATATTTTAAGATTTTGGGTGTACTCACCGAGTGCCGTGGTTTATCTACGAAATAGAATAGTGCCATATCAGTTAAACTGATATGATACATGGACACCGATAACTTGGAATATGGAGTCAAATTTCAAAATCTTGTACCTGAAACTGAATTTGCTGGATCACAGCCAGACAAATGGAAGAAATAAATTCGTTCCTTTCAAACGAAATGGAGAGGATAACCTTATTTATTAATTTTTATAAATAACAAACTTGTCCTCACGTAACTTAAGGAAATTTCTTTTGAAAGAAGAGTAACAGAATATTGTGATATGCAATGCATGTTGACAGACCAGCCTTTAATAACTACCCAGGCGGAACAAGGAAGTCGCTTTAGTCCGCATAAGATATCCCTGGGATTCTTTTTTATTTTTTGATATAATCGGGAATGATTCGTGCAATGCCCTAAACTGTCAGAGAAGCCGTCGCATCTCTAGAAATCCTTGCTCCATATTATCGGACAAAACAGGTACAAAATTTACGGTGGCGCTGTTCGATTTTACAGACAAACGTAGGCCATCATGTTTATTTTTGTAGAAATTGTTGAAGATTTGAAGCAAATGTACTTTTGTGAAACGGCGTTCTATAGATTGTGGACGTTCAGTTGTTGTCATCTTTCCTTGTATCCCGGAGTTCAGAGACAATCCCCAGGCGCCCTCAAAATTTTACCAACAGGATCGTTTTGAAACTCAACCGGGACCTTTTGCCTTTTTATCGGTAGACTCATCTTTGATTGACCTTAAAATTGTTCCGATCACAAACTGTGTATATATCGTCTCTCCTTATTGCAAGCACCGATGTTCCCAAACACTCCTGATTCCGCCATCACCTGCGGCCAAACGCGATCTACCACGTACAATGGAGTTACCAAAGGCCCCGAATTCATGAACAACGGAACATTTCTAAGCTCACATGAATTCAGGTGAGGACAGATACATAGCCTATCGTGCCGCAAAATTGATCTACTTTTCCCAAATCTCATTTAAGCTGTTACAGTTGTTGCTGGGATTCGATGGCTCGTGAACGGCATCTGCGTTTCCTTAGCCTTTTAGGGTCTATTTGGTTTTTCCTGGATGAGGTAGGTACAATTTTACTGTTCATTTCGTGTGGACTTCTGGATCAATTTTTACCTAGCATCTAGTGGGACTTCCTCGAAATCTTCATTGGGATTTGACTACTTTTCCACTGAGACAGTGAATTGTTCCATGTGATACAAGGCAGCATATACAAAACTACTTTTGATGTCATAGATGGATTAGTTCGGCCGAACGAAAATAATGCAAATTTATCGGGGTTTCGTTTGGTACAGATGCAAAAGTGTAGAGTTTACAATATACATTTGCAGGATCGATTTTCGGAATTACCACAGTGGATTGAAAATTTGCAAGATGAATTTGGACGACTGTGAGCTTAATTGCGAAAAAAGGCGACACGGCTTGCTGAGGTCGTGTATGATACATCTCACCCGCCGACTGATCTTGACGATTAGTCTTCCACGCGTGAACTAACACACGAATTCTATATGAAATCGAAACAGCCATGACCGGATGTATCAACTGTACAGCAACTACAGGAGTATAGGATTTGCACTGTCATTTTAAGGCCCACAATAAAGGCATCAGTTGTTGGCTGTAGACCGCGTGTACTATAGTGTGTCAGATCAAGAACAGAAAGAGGCAGTTGGAGGCAATGAAAATGAAAGCCAGCGTTTAATCCATTATCCTTATAAGCTTTGCAGTCTAGGTAAAATCGAGGGAGTGTTTAGCTGTCGATAGGATGGCGAGTACAAGGAACCCAAGGTGCAAATTTGTCAAAGCCTCTTCTTTAAAAGATACCTGGGACGAACTGGTCGCTGAGAGTTCTCAAAATGAAGTAATAATAGACGAAAATATCGTAAAATACTTGAACTCAATTTTCAACCTGTTTGAATCGGTTATAGTAAATGTTTGCTCGAGAGATTGAATTGATTAAAACCTTAGATCAGATTACGAGATAGGTTATTCCCGTTCCAATGAAATCTTTCCATCGATGTGCATATCCTGAGGTACACGATCGTCCAAGGGCAACTGCTTCCGATTTTGCTACTGACTAGGTTTACTTTTACCTCTACAACATCCTGGTGTCGGTTAATTTTTGATGAAAATCGTTGCATTCAATTAGGTTTTATTGATGTTCGTCTGCCATTTGTTTTTCCCCACCCAAACGGTACAGGAGGTTCCCTAAAAGTTCCTCAAGGTGTTTCATACAAGATACTTTTCAAAAGCATTAGAGGGACTAAATTTCTGTCTTGGTTGGCAGTCGCTGGTTGCTCTCAGCCAACGGATACCTCCAAAACGATTTCACGAGTTGGAATGTCCAGGTGTGTCGGGTAATGCTCATCCTTTGAGTCTCATTTTTACTTTATGAGTAATTACTTCTGCTGTCTACATCGCACATATGTACAAGCACTACGGGGCCGGGATCAAATGCATGACTTCCGGTGAATATCATCTTGCACCGAGTTATCTGCAATATATTCTTTCCGAGGTATTTGTTCATAGACGTCAACCGACTACTGACGAATAGTGTAACGAGCTTGAGTGAGAAAATGAGTTTTAATCAGTTTTATTGGCATACTTTTCTCCATAATTTGTGCTTAATGATTCACGCTGAAATAGACTGGTTTGTTGTAATATACGATTGTGTTACTGGCAACGTCTAAAATGACTGCAGTTGAAGAGGAATCAGTCTTCTTTTCGATTATGCAGAAGGTAATTTTTAATGCCGCGTACAAAATCCCGAAGTGCATTATCATCATCCGTTATCGGTATGCATCGTTGTTCGTGACTCATTATGGTTTCTGATTCATTTTTTTGTGGCAGTTCATCTAAATTTAAGCCAAGTGCTCCCTTAATGCATACATGATTGAATAAACAGAAGCTACATATTCATCATTATACGTACGTATTTTTTAATTGCAATAATCAACTGGGAGAAAGTTCCAATTCAGGATCGACAGTTTCGAGTAATGAAGGATTTAGAAATTGGTTTACGGAAAATTAGGATAAGGGGGTTGTGACCGGATTGCGAGAATTCTGCGAAAGAAAAAAACTACTACATTTTATGATTTATTTTTTTGATTGAGTGCCAGTACTCGCTAAGCTTCAATCAAACAACATGGATCTTCCGGCGAGGGCTTATCAATATTTATGACCATGGAGCTCCACTGAAAGAGGCTCACAAATTTGTGGGCCATCTTCTTTGAAAAGTACCACTTAATGGAACTCACTTCGTGGAAACACTAGCATTTGTGCCCCCAAGTTGAGTCTGATAGCCATTGTTCTTTTGTGTCAGAAAGCTTTTAACGCCAATTTCCAAACAGTGCTGTTTAGTGTTTTTCGCCGGAAAGCATTTTACTGAATTCCGTAAGTCTGCAACGACTATTGTGCTCTCATTGTTGGGGCGAGTAAGGGCATATAGTGATCTAACAAAATCATTCGAAACAACTGACAACGTTTGATAAATGGGACTCATCTCTCCACGCTTCTTTCGCTTTCTCATTGATTAGGTTATAGAGGATGCCTTAGGAGGTCTTTACGCTGTGGGCGTTAAACTAGCAAATAGGAAGAGGCTGTGACTCACAACAAGAAAACGATCTTGTATATTTGTTCGAATATACGAAACACGCTCAAGGTGCACTGGTAAGACTCTCAAGAGATTCAAATGCATTCGGTGAATACTTTGCAAGTGCAAGATGCCGTTACAAGACTGGAGGTCAGCAGTTCCAGGTTTCATCCTTGATGTTGAGGAACTAACAGTTATCGACCGCTAATTAACCACGACAGTTGCCTAATGAAGGTTGCTCGCGTTGCATTGCAAGTGACATATTCGAGGCTCGAGTAGCCTGCCTTGAATTGAAGCATTTGTGGTGCGTACCTGATAGTTCTGTGAAGTTGAACGGTCGCAGCTACTTGCTGTGTTGCTCTCAGTTCTGCTCGTTGGCTCTCGAAAAATAAAGTCCTCGTCGTGTTGAGATTTTCGATAATCAATGCTTGTGTATTCAGAAGATCAGATGGAATGGCCGTATGAGTAATGCAAAGGTAATGAATTTGGTATTGGGTACCGGTTTAGAGAATGATCCGTTACATGGCATTCAGCTTAACCGTTGCTAGTATCGGACATGTTATCAATGGGAAAACTTTGGGTGGACAGAGGGGTTAAAGAAATTGGGTTGGAGACAGAAGAGACGGGTTGAAGAGAAAAGAGTTTTAGTCAGACATGGATTGTGATCGACGTCTACCATATCTTCCTGTTTTCCATTCCACCTTCGAAGTGAAATTAGTCACATGGAGTTCAATAAAAACCGTGGGATCGGGAACGAAAAAATGTATAGCGAATTTATGTAAAACAAGTGCTTCACATGTCCGTGGTTGGTGTTCAAGAGACTCCTCCAAACGAATCTGGTGGAGATAGAGGACGCAGTGGGGAACCGTGTTGTCACTTCCTGTTGAATCGGATTGACTGGG
>LUCM01002386.1:24771-58823 GCA_008360955.1 Fasciolopsis buskii | reverse complement strand
GCCTTACGACACTTGGTTTCGCGATGTGGCAACGAAACCCGGAGTGTATTAGTGAACCGAACTGCCGCGTTTTTTGCATTATTCTGTGCACATATCTTAAACGATCGGGACCATAGCGAAAACACGGAAATAATGCGATGGAGAGAGAAAAAAGTGCGTGTAAAATTCAGCACGTGTCAGTTCTTCCGGAATCTTTATTCACATTACTGGCCGTCAGTTGTCATCCATAGTTCATTTGTGAGTTTTTGTCAGACTCGGTCATAAAGTCCTGGTCACTCGAGAGACTCCTTTTACTTTGTCCAACCAACAAGGCAAGAGCATTGTTCTAGACTAGTCTGTGATCAATGTAACGGTCCATGGACGTCTTTTGGCAAACGTTCCAACATCGACGTAACACAACGATGACCAATGAGCTTATTTAAATCACAAGCTCCACTGAACACGTTATAGTTACCTGCAGGCTTATGGTATTTTTAGGGAAATTGCCCCTCAGGCTAAAATATATGACATTCACACTGCCGTTGCTCGTTTGTGGCCGTTTATTCAGTGAACCTGGGCAATCCTACTCACGATTAACCGCCAATACTGGTAGCCATTTCTCTATCCGGAAACCCGGAACGCGTGAGATGGTGTGCACCTCTGTCCTGGGTCTAGGATGGAACTCAGACCTGGCTGTTACGTACTGCAAGAACATTTTTACTTATGATTGTGTAGATAATGCCGTTGACCTTTGCAGTATAACGTGAAATATTCCAAGTAGTTTTGCCACCACAAACGTAATTCCAACCGAACATTATCCAGGATCGATTGAATGTTATCTGGTGTGGTTAGAAAGTGATCCCTAGTTGGGATATATTAGCAAACTACAGTGCGAAAAGCGTAACGAAAAAGCACACGTTTAAAGTGCGCACCCAGTAAAGCAGAGCCATTTTACGCCCCATCTGAGGTCAGTATGGACAGAAAGAATCCGATTTTGTACCAAAAAAGGTGTATGCACAAAACGACACGCCATTTGAGTAGATGGTCCGTATTGTTTTCAAACTTGGGAAGTACCAACTTGACACATCTGACAGCTGATGAATTCTGCGTGTAAAAAGTAACCTAGTAAGACGGTACCTTGAATCCGGTGAGGCTATTTGTCTCCTAAAAACGGTTGTTCTCACAGATCCCAAAATAAAGAAACCAATTAGCCCCGAGTAAACTATTTCATAGTTCTCCAAGGTAACAAGAGAAAAATGACTCACTATGATCTATGATCCATATTCACCCCCACCCCCATAATGAACGCTAAAAGACTGCGATGTAGAAGAGTATTGGAATCTCACCTGACCGCATACCGGCTTTGCTGATGATAAGAAATCTAATGAGAACTATACCACCACATATACGAGGGAGCATTAGCTGGAATCACAACAAAAACGAAATACTGGAAAACGCACGTCGTCCTTAATGATTACGAAGTTAACAATATAATGTGCCAAGAGCATATCTAAGATGTGTAATAGGGAAACGCAGCAATCGACCGCATTATAAAGTTTAATCTAAATGACCCTTGATAAGTCAAGCATATACCTTAAATCATCTGGAGATTTGAAATCAGTCAATCACCTTGTGCAATCTGTGAGGCAGTCATTGACGTGAGAAAATTTGGAAAATTACGTGACGATTAAATTTCGGGTTAGTGAATTATCCGTTGTGCAAAGGAACAGTCTTAAATATGTCGCATTCACATTTTAGGATTTACGGTATCGGTTACACTGTACTGAAGACCAATGAAGAAATCAGACGGAATAAAACAGGAGGCTCAGATCAGTTTAGTCTTTACAACGAAACAGGTACCGAGAACGGAAAACAGAAAAGGAAGCACATATGTAATCACGGACGATTGTTTAAGTTTACTATTAGAAACAACTATAAAAAGCAGTCACAGTCACAGTGAGCAGTGTGAACGGAAATCATGAAACACGAATTACTGAGTGATATGCGAATGATCAAGACGATAGAAAACGGATGTGACAGATAAGTCAGTTGGGAGAAAGGGGCCGTTCCAATGGGGATTTATCCATATTTCGTGGTCACTGAGGATCGAACACATCTCCATACGCGGAGAGTGGGCCTGGGAAGGTGCACAATTTCTTACGCGATCATTTTTGTCAGCGGAAATATCAGAATGTGGCATAATGAGGACCGTATCTCACTCTGTACCGACAGAGCATGAGAGTGGTATAAATGTGATCTCTGATTAGCAGTGACAATTGTGACCGGGGAGAATTTGCTGTCGGACGAACGCTGTCAAAGCAACGTACAGCAGCGATTCGTTTTCTTCGCCTGAAACAATAAACAAGGCAAGAAAAAGATTCTGCTTCAAATCAACCAGATTATTGGATATTTATTCTTATCGGAAACTCAATAATCGGTTTACAAGATAAAATAATGAAATATGGAAGAAGTTAACTTTCCCGGCACATTTATGGTATATGACTTCAGTTTGAAAGTAATTTTTCAAGTGTAACTTAGGGGTAAACAATTAGGCGAAATTAATCATCTTAGAACGACTAGAACGTCTAAATCACACTAGACAAACCAATACCCTGGTCAACGTGTGTCGGAATGAACATTAGTTCAGAAGCTCAAACAACAAGCCAAGTACACACAGGCTTCCCCCGCTCAATTTCTTGATTTCGTGAAGATTTGTTCAAAAGAACAACCAGGTGGCAAGCTGTCGATGTTCGATTAGTCGGATGGCTGAGCGCGCTTTCGACGCAAAACCTCGGTTTCAGAGCCGGCAGTCTGGATATTCTATTTCATCTGAAAACTGGTCTGAGAAACTATCACACTGAACTGAACAAGCCAAAAGTGGAACTGATGAAGTGTGGAGTGTGCAGAACGTTTCGTAATACGCAGTACTCAGATAATCTGATATTTAAAATGAGCTGTAATTTGACCTGAACAATGCCCCATAGTTTCAACTCACAGAATCCGAGATGAGAAGTGCAACGTAGCGGACAAGTCCAAAAATTGACTATACTTCGAGAGGAAATACGGAACTTAGATAGTGACTGGAAGGTGATAACCAAAGTAAATAAATATGCAGTGGCCGCAATGGCTTTTAGTGACGATACACCCTCAAGAACCGCCGTGCTTGAGTGCTTTGTGGTATTCTAGCGTGGCAGGCGATCTCCAGGTAACGCAGGATGCATTAAAACTACATAGTACCCAGAACAACAGTGCTTTCGTGCTTGTGATGGTGGAAGATGATTCACGAATGCCATTACGGTTTCATTAAGATAGATGCTCAGCATGCCGAATAAACTCGAACCGAGAAATGGACGCTGGATAATATATCGACGCAGTAAGTATTGAAAATAACTCGTCACTTAAAGCCGCACTAAGTTTGCTAGGCTCAAAAGCAGTCGTTGAAATGGCCTTGGAATATCGTCTGTTAGGACCAGTCAAGGATTTACTTTCAACACAAAGATCAAACGACAAGCGACCCAAACGATGCTCGTCGGTGGGTGGCCGGATCAGAAACCCGGGGGCGAGCGAAGAATGTCCAACCGGACGACGACTATTTTCTTGGCCAAGAATAGTCCCATTGAAATTGTATCGTTCATGAAGTAACGTGTAACCACCAGGGTTTGACAGGCCATCATATGCTGCAGCTGCTGGAAGCGGTTACCCAATGGAATCCGAAGATTCGACCATAAGAGAAATCACCGCACGCAGATAGTGAGCCTGCATCCATTTGATCTTCTTGTATACCTAATGTGGAGATCATGATCTGTGGAACCTACTGAGTCCACGGAAGTAGTGATAATAATCTCTGTTGTCAGAGGAGTTACTAGCTTTGTGCCTAAAGAACTTTAAGTGAGTGCTGGTAAAGGTTACTTCAACAAAACAAAATAAAAAGCTTTTTGCATCCAGGAATTTAATGCGTCACGACCGGTTTTGCTCGCGTGCAGAACACTCCACATGCTAAGAGGATCTCAGTACTGGTTGGCTTAGGTTACACACGGCCGAAGCTGGTTAAGGTGCATCTCCGATTACGCTTGTAGTTAAAAACGCTCCTCCAAAATAAAACAATTCAATGTAATCGTTTCTTAAATCAACCTTTCAATGGTAAAGTGGCTGGCCACCTAATCAAGCGTCAAACCCGACATACCGGTATAACGAACCTGACTAAGTGGAGCTACAAGTAGTTATCGTTTACAGTAGAAGAGGATTTATTACGATTTTTAAAAGATTCAACAAGCAACATCAACGCCTAACTCACCATTAAGAAACTATGGCAGCATTGCAGAGCTGTTTCATTCTTATTAGTGATCATCCGCAGTGTATATTCACTCAGCTCCAACTGTAAACTATCATGTAGTAAAGCTCTGAATGGCTGCTTGTAATGCATCCGGATCCTATAAGGAGAATCAGTTCACAACACAAACAATCATCTTTCCCGGGATCGGGTCCTAGTGGAAGCCTGGTAAATACGCGTCAATGATGGTGCCTGACAAGAACGAGTTGGTGCATCCCCGGTTTTTAATGGTCAGTAGAACATCACACTGTAGGCGATCATTCTGTGTATAAATTAAATCTATCGATTAAATAAATTAGTCTGCTTTCATGAGTGTGATAAGTAACTTATACTATCGAAGATATTCGGATTCAATAGCAGAGTTAAAATCAGAGTCAAGTATGCACTTTGCACACGTGAAGGTAGATGCATTTAATTTGGGAATTCTCATGAACTGACCACTTCGTGTGAGCGAAACGTCATCAGATGAAGACTTGGCTGTAAACAGTTTATTAGCTGAGATATTTACCGTGCAATTTGTGACCAATCACAAGCAGTATGCATATGATCTCCGAATGAGCGAAACGAACACCGTTTAAAGTGGCGCCAAGTTATTGTATCAAAGCACCCGGCACAGCACAATAAATGATGCGGTGAAGTAAGACAGTGAAATGCATCGACAAAGGGACAACGAAACATTCCAGCTGAGTACGTAAGGAGGATGGCAGCTTGTAAGAAGCATGAGCTTAGGTATATTTGCGCCCCGTATTCTCTTACACTAACCGTTCCCGTGTGTCGAGAATCTACTCGGGGATTCGCAGTGCAAGATCCTATGACCGGCATAATGGAGGGTC
Source organism: Fasciolopsis buskii (assembly GCA_008360955.1). Taxonomy (NCBI): domain Eukaryota; kingdom Metazoa; phylum Platyhelminthes; class Trematoda; order Plagiorchiida; family Fasciolidae; genus Fasciolopsis; species Fasciolopsis buskii. The sequence goes on along the minus strand of LUCM01002386.1, from coordinate 53,681 downwards.
TTTCGATGGGGAGCGGTGCAGGTCTTGCCTTAAAAAGAATTTCAAAATACATAAAACAACCGTTCATGTATTAGAAGAGAGGAAACAGGTTTTAGAAAAAAAACTACAACCATAATATTGAAAACAAGGACTGGAAAAGATTGGTATCAAACTAGAACACAAATGGTCACTACGTAAACAACAGACAGTGAACACTTCGGCTAGTCAAATTTACATTTCAAGGCATACGTATATAACAAATGAGATTCAAATTTACACAACAAATCCTATGACATTGTGTAAATGAGCAACAAAACTTGAATAAGGCGCTCATATCTGAACTATCGACATTGAACAAAATGCTGTTAAGAATGGATGACCCGTAGTTTGAACAGAAGCGTTTGAATGACGTTGAATGCTATCAAAAAGGCATTGTGCTCATGGATAACGGCCAAACTGATGCAGATGCATTCCGTTACAAAGTGGATCACTAGGCTTTAAAGAGGCAGCAGTCAGATGTCAACTAGGTTCATTTGGCTGTTCCCAAAATATTCCACCTCGGTTTGTACCGTAACCAAAGCATACATGAACGGAAAAAAACCGGGTTTTTACGCGTGTGCATGTTCATGCGCCACAAGTAGGTTTCAGCCACCTTGCAGGCCACGGTGTTCATTAACCATTTCACCTACTCACAACATCGTTAGCAGAAAAGCTGAAATTTCGATCTTCTCATTTTTGGGTATAGCCACTCTGGTGTCCTTGAATTAATGGTCATACGGCATAATAAGAGGAAAACAGGAGCACCAAATTTCAAATAACGGGAAGCGGTGGGATGAAACAATGAAGATAGTTATTAAGTCATCGGGATTTTTGCCCAATAGTGCTTCCTCTAGATTGCTTCCATCTATGGGTCTCTGCGATAGTTCATGCTCACGTGTCAAAGTGGCACTCCGTTGGAAATACGATTACGCGTATGAGGCCAATAAAGAAGTGCAGATGTAAACGAACACTTCAGTTGGACTGAATAATAGGTTGACTGAGGCGTGTATCATACCAAATACGAACGCAGCTAGCTGAAGACCACGAGCACAATAGCGACCTCTGTGTGGGCCAATAAAAAGACAGCACGTTCAGTAGGATGAGACAAATACAGTGCTCTCGGGCGAGTTCAAACTCAAGGTGGCTAATTATAAAACAAGCAACCAGTTGTCTCATGCGCACAAGAATGTTCAGTAAACAAATTCTGAAGGAAATGCATAAGATAAACATATGCCCTGTTTTGACTCACTGTTCGTGTAAGCAGTCGACTAAAACAAAGTACTCGGTTTGTCCCACGAAGCTAAGGAGCCCGCTGGATAAAAAAATCCCAGAGATCGTACAGAGCACAAAACATGTAGTACCAAAAAAAGCGTCGAAGAATCTCTCCCAAAAACAAAATTAATTCATGGAGAACTTTATATGTCAACACTGCCGGATAAGAATAAAGAATGTTATAAAGTGGTGGAACAAGCCCATTGATTTTTTAATAAAATAACCCCGGTTCTACTCGAGCCATGTAATCTGCCAGTAAAACCGTGACCATTGACGTAATTTCATTAGTTACTTGAAATTTTAGGCGGAATACACAACAATATGAAGAATGGTCTTTGGCGACTTGGTAGTCAGACGTAGTGCGTAGGACCTAAACAGTATAGGATTCAAATAGACAAGGGTATCTAGTGGTAGATGGCAACCAGCTGTCACCCGGTCCGTTACCATACGTGACCAATTGGGACTTTATGCGAACCTATGCCGCTGAAAGTTTGAGGATTACGGTTGGCGTTTCCTCCCTGCCCTCAGGCGTGATGGGCTCTAGTAGCTGTGGCATATCGGTTCCATTACATTCAAGCATGGAGCGCCATAAAAATCATACAACTGATTTTGCCTTTCGGTATGCGCACTGAACGGTGTACTAAGAAAATTTACTGACCTTGCGGAAAGCGTATTCCAAAATATTGCTTCACGTTATGCCAATACGTGTTTTGGCGTTAAGTTCAGTTCCAAAGCCCTCCAACATTGTCACATTTTTTGTAGATAAAATCTGCCGTGTCACGTGGTGAGTAAGACAGCCAACCGAAACAACTAAGGGATGTGTGATTGTGCAATTAATTGACTCATTAAAAATCTGTAATAAATCTATCTAACGTACATTTCTCAGAGCAGAGCTTTTTGTTACTGGGTGAGTTCTTGGATTGCAGATAAGAGAACGGCTGACATCCAGGTGGCTAGCCGTGGATAAAGCAACCACAAGCTTACCGAATAAGCAGCCGCGAACAAAGAGAGACAATGTCGAGTGAGTGGTGGATTTTCGTCCGACAGACGAACTTCCTAAAAATGTCACAAGAGCCCGCTGGCACTGTGGCGTGGCGAGTGTGGGCCTGCCAAACAAATAAGGTCACTAGCCCCGGTCGTATTCCGCTGGACCGCCAAGGTTTTCCAGAAGAACGAATCATCTGGCCACTGGCTAGTCTCGAATGGTTCTGCGACCAAGCAGAGAGCCCTTGGTTGCGCAAAGGCTAGAGGTGCATCCTCGAATAAAAATACCTACTCTAAACTGAGCGACCGAGTAGCACAACAGCCCACAAACATATGGCTGATCTACGAACGAACGTTTCTAGCTGCTCTAACTTTCAAAAGCAACCTTCCACCATATGCAACTGTTTTTTTTCTCAATTAATTCGTGTTGTTCCTCCTCTTCTCATCCCATTTCCTTACATTCTGCAGGAACTGCAGTCTGCCTTGCTGGTGTTAGTTAAAATGGATTAAGTCCCGTTCCTGTTCTCTCATGTTCTTCTTCAGACAGCCCACAAATCTCACCGAACCCGCTTCCACCGGCTGATGTACTTCTTTGTCCTCGATACCCCTTCAGACCAGCCACATTCAGTGTGAGGACACTGATGCGCCTAGGTACATATGGGTGTTAAACCCATGTACTGGAGACCCTAGCCATCGATGTGTTGCATTCAAGACTCCAGCTCTGTTATCCGACTAGCATCCCCATCTAGTCCTACCGTGAAGTTTCATCTACATCCTTCTGGGGATCCCGCGGCTGCGGCTTCTGGTGTTGCTGGGGTTGGTGTGGTTCTCAGTGAAAAGGCTAAGGCTGCACTACTTGACCGGATCCCAGTCAGCAGCCGACCATGAGCAATGAGACTAAAAGGTCCATACAGAGCAAAAATCCGTTGCCGTGATAGACACAATTTGTTTGTTGTCTCAGCATACGAACCCACAGCTCGCAACTAAGGACAATTCCTGTCAAAAGCTTCGCGACCTCTTAGGCACAGCAAGACGAGGTGACATCGTGAGTTTGGCAGGGGATATGAATGCTCGAGTAGGTCGACTGTTCTTGAATGAGGCGCATCTAGGAGGCCCGTTTGGTCTCGATTCCTGTCGTCCTCAAAACGGAGAACGGTTGTTGGCTGTGCTAAAACCATCAATCATTTCTTGCTAGTACGAGCTTCAGATGTTCTAACCGTCGGTATGCCACCTGGTGCCCACCCTCTTTTAATCAGCGGTGGACGCAAATCAACCACATCGTTATTAGCTACAAGTGGCGGGGCTATCTACAAGACTGGCGGTCGTACAGGATCACTCCCCTCGACTCCGATCACGCGTAAGTATGCTGTCATGTGCCTTGATGGGCGCTCAAAACGCACGTTGCAGCGTCGGTTAGATTAGGACAAGCTGTCTGATCCAACTAGTATATCAGCCTTTCACAGCGAACAGGCTGAAAAGTTAGGCTTGTCCCCATCTCAAATCACCAATGAACACTACTCGCTTATCAAAAATGTCTTGCATGCTGCCCGCCTGGTGAGTTGTAGTCTATCGCGGTGTGACACCCTGGATTTCTACTGTCTTTGATTCTTCTTGATGTATGCCATTCCATCCCGGCTGGTAGCGAGTATAGTGAAGCACGGGCTCGTAGCGAGACGTGAATTCAACGGCAAGCTTGCGCAGGGATCCCGAGGTCTGCTGGTCTCCAGAAGTTTTGGAGATAAAACATGCTGCTACGGGAGATTCCCGCAAGCTGTTTCACCTCATCCGAGCTACCGGTAAGAAAACATTGGGTGCAGACAAAATGATCTGTGAAGTTGATGGTTCGCCTATTCACAACCAGCAGTGACGTCTTGTACACCGGACGGGAGACTCTCGGGCACAGTTTGGCTGGCCCTCAGCGTTGGCGCCTCCTGCAGCTATTCTGGCAAGCGCCCGATGGCCTGTAACAACAGATCCACCAACTGAGACGGAGATTCTCAAGGATATTAGACTAATCCTGATAGTGTCAAAGCTACATTCATTCCTCCGTTATTCTTCATAAGTTTTATAACACGTGTGGAGGGCCAACTTGAGAGGAACAGACTGAGCTTCGCGTTGTTCGTGGACGCGTCGATCAAATGTTTACCCTCCGACAGGTGTTAGAGCACCGTTCTACTTTCCAAAAGCTAACGATCATCGTGTTCCTAGACATTAGCTCAACCTTTGACTCTGTTGATGGGTCTGAACTACGGCACTATTTTTGAGAAATGGAATATCTGAGAAGTATGTGTCGGTCCGCGAAGAGTTTTAGCGTCATACGTCAGGTCGGGCTAGGGCTTACGCCCGGCTTTTGCCCTCCTTCGTCTTCTCCAGTGGAGTACGGCAAGGAAGCCCTATATTTCCATTTCTTCCCAGCTTTGTCATGGAGGATGTTCTACAGAACGCTTTCTCTAGTTTTTTAGACGGTAGAGCTGAACAGAGATTTTAATTTAAACTATGCCGATGATATCACCTTGCTGAACGACAATGCATAGGCAATTCAACGCTTGTTGGACCGCTTGGCCATTGAGATCTCTAGGTAGGGTATGCTCTTGGAGCCTTCAAAATCCAAGGTAGTTCTTCAAGATTGGCAGGAGCCTGTGCCTGCACTCGCCCTTTTGTGGTGATCAGTTAGAAGAGGTCAACGGCTTCAACTACCTCGGGATCCTGATCACACATGGCGGAGGTTTTGGGGAAGAAGTCACATCACGGACTGTGAAGGCCAGAGCAACTTTCGCGAACCTACGACACGTGGCGCCACCATGACAACTGGCATTCCCTCAAGGGAAGGGTCTACAATGCCACAGTTCGCATTCTCCCTTCCGGCTGCGAGATTTGGCCTATTCGCGTTGAGGATGCCCTGAAACTTTCTGTTTTCGACCAACCATTTCTCCGAACGATTGCTCGTGTCCGGTGGGAGTATCGGGTGAGTAATGACTAGGTGCGTCGTCGTGGGTTGGGCGCAAACAGTCGTCCGCTGACTGAATTAATCACTTTACATCGACTCCGGTGGTTTGGACACGTACTGAGTATGCCACTACCCATCGTTTACCCTTTCGTGCTCATTTTGCACGTGCTAGGCAAGGTTGGAAGAGACAGTCAGCCTATGACTTGGCGTGGAGGTATGAAGAAGTTAATTTCGGTTTTGCCCTCGGTTAATGCTTCCCGCCTTCCAGGCTGGGACCCAAGAGATGAGGATTGTTGCTGGTTGGAGACGCTGAGATACACGGTTCAGAACCGAAGTTGGTGAAGCAAATGCTGTATAGCCTGTCTGTAGCACCCATCTTTCACAAAAATAATCCAGAAAAAAATCACAAAATGTGTACAGTGAAAACAAAAAAAAACAGTTGCCTCGTTATAGTTCATCGGTTTCCACACCACTTGTTTGTCCGCCTTCTGTGTACTCCATGTACATGTTGTTGCGTTAGCAGCATGGTTATTTTATTATTATTATTATTATATATATATATATACTTTTAGTTATGTGCCCGAGATTTCATTCCAGATGTCAACTGCGGCTGTGGAGCGACCACGTGTGAATATGCCCCAAACAGTAACGAGCAGGAAGAAATCCTTCTATTTAGATTCCACGGGAACCGTAGGACAAAAATAGATGAGCGAAACAAACTTGTGACGACAGAAGAATGGCTGGGAATGTCAGAAAAACAAATTACCGTGGTGTAGAACATTTTCGATTGAAGGCTAAGACCTTCGGACCGTTGCACCAGATCATCCAGTTTCTCGCCCCGGGAGAGTAACGACTCCAATGTGTTATGCTGACAACATAGCAAACGGAGTACGGAAGAGTTACAAGAGACTTCCTTCTACCGACAATATTGGTTTTCAAATATGAGGCGTGTAAAGGGGAACATCAACTAAGAGTGCACGACCTGATTACTGGATGCAAGTTGGCATCTCTGCAAACAAAAAGTCCAAGATCCTTTCGCTCTCAAAACACCGTGAAAACTACACACTAAGCTGGAGCACATCTCATGGAAAATCAACATCTTAATTACTAGAAAAAGTTAACAATGAGCCATTAAATCCAAGGCCCGACCAGGGAGAAGCAGGATTGAGGAAACAGCATCGGCTGCATTGATAACTCGGCCGAGCAAAAAAGGCGCACGTGAAATTCGATCAGGGATAGATCGAGTTAGTAAACGAGAACTATTAGACTAATCGACGTTGAGCATGGCAAACTGATACGATATGACTTGTAATGACTGATGAACACAACTGATTATGCCAGTACCAGCGAATTTTTTCGATAAGTTTACGAGGATGAGATTCCACGTAAACCCGGAGAGAGGAAGTCGATTTTGCAAGAGGAAGGAACGATTTCGATTTCGTAACATTTATAGGTGCCAACATCCTTAAAACTCCTCGCAAGAAAAAGCAGGATTTCCTTCCTATATATACTTGAAACTCGAAAGACAAAAACAACTTCTAAATTATCTGTTCTCAACTATTCTCTTATGATTATGAAAGACAACATTAACTTGACCGCCAACTCAATTTATTTATATCTGGCTTCGGCTTTGTTAGGATTAATGGAATGTACAAAACGGTGAAGACCAAGGTGAAATCATTTAAATGTGAAGACCTGACAGAATGTGTGAATAACGTTTTGTCTAAGAAAAACAGTAAAGCGAAAATTTCGGTCTAATATCACTTTGAATGGGAAAGTCTGGCGAACTATGGAGAAAACAAAGCCAAATTTTACATAGCCATCTTGGCGAACTGGATGTAAGGCAAGCACACGTTGGAGCATAGTTTCCGGTGAGTCCCCAAAAGAGTCTTCGACATCCAGTGGACAACTCAATTCCATGGGTCTTTTCAAACTGAGTTAGCTGGGCGGAACTTCCTTTTGATTGCTGAATCAGGCATCAAATGTGATATACCCGCGGGGAACCATTTTTCTGCTCAAACCGGACACCATTTCATGAAGAATTTCGGTCTTGGGTTCCAGCTGCCCATTACGCGGAATTCAATAGATCCTAAACGTCGAAATGACGTTCTATCAACGTTAGGACTCAAAAAGTTTAACCATGAGGCCCCCTGTACGGGTTAAACTTTTTTGACAGTATTTCTTACATAATTCAAAAAGCAGAGATTAGTGCTATACAAATAATTACACAGATTAATGACAACATTCAGCTGCATCATGAGAAGAAGACGGTGGTAATCGGACTATCTAGCAGTTCCTTTCATCTACCCAAGTATTCCTAGTCATTCCTTTTAAACCATAAACAACCGTAGACCCCTACCCTATTCTATAGCACAATAACTGATTTACAGTTAAAAGGACATATACCGGGAGGGTGGTCTGGGGGCAACAGCCGAAATAAGAATGATAAAAATCTTGTCAATCAAGAAAAACTAAAACTAAGACAGGAACTTCATAAACTTGATTGATGGTTTGTATAAGAGAAACAATTACAAATTGCAAAAGAAAACGAAAGCGTAATTAAGTGCAAAACGTGACGCTTTGTGGTATTGCACGAGAACACCTGCAAACACAATACTGAGATAGGAGTGGCGAACTGCTGAGTCAGTCGGTTGGTACAAAGATGAAAAAACATAAGACCTGACCTTATCATTAGACATCAAGGAGCACAAAACGGAACAAACAGAAGACGTCGGCACGATGTCTTTACAACTTCAGATTGTAACTTTAGGTGAATTTTCTTTTAGATTTTGAAATCAATTTTTTTGGTCAAATGCAGCTACCAATAACGATACGTACGTTGTAATAATGGGTTTTACCGCGTAAATGCCGATGGTTTTGCTTGCCACCGCAACCAGTCGGTTGGGTTTAAAAAGGCATAGACGTCACGGAGTGCACCACAAACATAAGAGTTTCAGACACTCCGAGACGTTATTCAAAATGGTTCTGGCAGCTGATCAGACTAGACACGCTTTGGCTGGAGAAAAATAGGTGTTCGATACAAAGTGGACGCTAGTGAACCTTTGAACCTTAATCGCACGACGACTATTACTGGTTTACACACCAACTGATGTACGCATTTAGGCTTACTACTGGCCTGAGTGAAAACTCCGAAACGAGCGACAACAGCAGTGACAGCAACCGACACTGAGGAACTAAACGGGGAAAGCAGGTCAACTATACGAAGTGCCCCAACTTATGAATTCTGCAGGCTGAATTCGGAGACAGTGACCTTGTGTTTTGGTAAATGACCCAATCAGAAAACAGCAACGTCCAAGGCGAAAAATTGGATCAAGCCACTAAAACTGAAATAGAGAATGATTGGAAAAGTAGATAGTTTCAACAAACAACGAGTCAGCACCTCTATATCAGGAGAGAATTAACAATCTCCGCTAACACGAACTGTAGATCTCATTAAGTCGTACGTGAGAGATTAGAATGACACCAGGGCTGCCCATCACGATTAATTTTGCTCGCCAATCTCTGATATCAAAACCGCATGAAAACCCACAACCCGATCATGCAATAAACTAAGAGCTTATCGCAATGTAGTTTGCATTATTTGGGCAAATAATTGGCATCGTAAAAACAAATGCGCATATTTCCACTGCCCGACGAATGACAAATCTTATACCTGAGGTCTAACCAAATGATCAAGAGCCTTCGATAGTTTGTCAATCAAACTTTTGCCATCATCCACACGTACGGGGCGTTTGATCTATAAGGCAACTGGTAACTGAAATTCAAATAAATCACCAACAGAACGTACCAAGATAACCTTGGTCTCATCCAGTTCGGTGTGTAGACGCATTATTCCATCAGCTTCAGCGGGATTCTGGACGAAGACAATTTATAACAAACGAAAAAGTCAAACATACCTGATACTTCTGAAGGTACTCGTCAATTTTTTTGCATACAGCAGACCTAAAATGGGGAAACTTAGTGAGACAACGGCAGAGTGGAATAATACATATTATAACAAACTGTTCAACCGCGGGCTTGTAGGGTGCACCTAATTAATGACAGACCGGTTAAGATCATACATGCATCCGCAGTCTCACGTAGCAACACAATCTAGCAGAAGATTTTTAATCAGCGTTTCGCATTCCAATGTCATTCAGGTGAAACCAATTCTACCAACAGGATTTCACCGAGTTGCTTGTGTCATTAATTTTCAAATTTATCTCTCACAGGTGTAGCGGACCTGTAGTATTCTAAACAATCAAGGTCCCACATCACGAAATGTCTGGATTGCCACCCATCAGGATAGAATCATCGGCATATTGCAAGTCGCATGACAGAATTTAACTCCAATATTTCTTACGCCGAAAACAGTTTCCACTGATTAATAAAAGAAAAAAATCGACGAAATAGGGAAGTCATATTTTTATTAGCTTACGCGCTAGTTTTAAATTCATTTCACTTTGGAGAAGACAATGATGAGAAGCAGAAACTAAGCTCAGAACACATCAGCATGAAGCTAACGATTGTCAGGACGAGAAAGAAGAAAAGGAACACGATTTTTAATGGCCCTTGGAGAGCACAACGGTGGCCATGCGGTTGTGGTCGTGGCGTTTGGACATGAAGATTGCGAGTTCGAATTCTCCCACCGCCGGTAAACTGCCCCACCATCTACTGGCCGCGACCCCCTCCAGAGAACTGATGTACATTCTAGTAGCAAAAGAAGAGATAGAAGATAATACTTACTGACATGTGAGGGATTTAAAACTTCGTCAACGACCGATGCGAAACCCAGCCTTGTTCTCTCCACTGCGAATAACAGCTTTAACAAGTTACAGCTATCCAGCTGTGACTAGCCCAAACGGTATCCGGTTAATGCCCTCGTATGGATACTCTGGTTTTATTGGTACCTCAAAGCATCGTCAAATCAGAGCAACTAAACAAAATAAGAAGAAGGAAGTATATAAACGGGAAAAGATTTTGAATACAACTAAGCCATTGAGTATGATACTGAGACATATCAGTTAATTTCTGTGAACTACCCCATGTGAGGACCCAGCAGACATCAGACAGTTCAGTTGGGGCCCTTCGACCGGTCCGCTGATAAGGGCTTTCGCATATTTTTTCATCACGTCAGGGACTGACCATAAATCATTTACCTTGAAGAACGGCGTACACCAAGGTAGTTGATCTGAGGGAATTTGTAACATACGATTCAACAAACTTAACCTACTGAAATTCAGTCTCCTCTAAAGGTTCAGATATGGAGCTATGTCCTTAGGTTAACCTCAACATTGCTAATAAAACTTTCAACTCATCCTCATATATTGTTAATAAGGCAACGGTTGTCAAACACCGACGATCATTGACAACAACAGTCACTCCTCTGAGCCACTTAGTCTCATCGATGTTACCGCTCTTTCCTGCGTTGACTAAATGACAAAAAGTTCATCCCATCCAACTTCTCTTTTGTGTGAGCTGTATATGGTTTCAGGCCAATCCCGACCTGCAGCGGCATTTCATGCTTCTGTGGTGTGAAATCCATCTTAAATAAGGCTACAGCGTGAGTAGATTTGTCAAGAAATGCCAGCAACCTACCTGATTCCTCACTAGGGAACACATCATCCACATATTTAAATCCATACATTTTTCTATCTGAGTAAACAATCCTAATGTCCTCGCGTGTGGCATAGGACTATGGCCGTAACTGTCTTAACTCAAAATTTGAGAAGCATCATTATCCTCATCAAGATCGCACAGGACTTAACAGTACAGTGAACCCTACTGACTGCTGCCTTTTTCACCGTGTTACAGATTGCAACACAAAGAATGAATGGGTGGTGGGCGGGCAGACTGACGAACACTTGTGGTGACCTACGGTGAAAGACTCGATCGTTCGCGAACAGCGACCAGCAATAAGAAACGGACTTCTGCGGGATTCCCTTTTGTGACAAGCATCCCAGGGGTTCTGCATCATCGAACGAATCGAGTACTATTTTCACGTAAAAAGGATAAAGGTCATGGTTCTACGGAAGGTGTGCTCCTGCTCCAAAGTTTGCCGTAGATTGAAGATATAGTCAATGCAATCACAACATGCCGGAAATCAGTTTGATTCGCACGCGCTCACTGTTCGTGAGTAATAATAAATCAGCGGAGAAAAATAACCCTGAGTGACTTGAGTATGATAAGCATCAAACTAAATCATGCGACTTTGATAAGTAAACTTTTAGCCTCTCTTGTAAATCGGCACAATCGTCGTTTTCCAAATCGACCAGAAGTTTTGTTAAGATGGACGCCAAAATTTTAGTACTACTTTCGAAAAACGATGCAGCAACCTATCAAACCCACCAAACTAATGACTAAAAAACCTACCTCCGTCAATTCTCAATCCTGATATAGACCTAACGTCTACTTTAAATGATCCTGTTGGGTGAATTACTGGAGGGTCGGTCATGGAATTGGGCCAACTAAACTTTTCCCTGATATGACAAAGTATCAGTCCTTTTCTTAAACGCGTAATTTGTCGCGATGTGCCATAAAGAAAAGACGAATAAAAGTATCGAATCATGAAGCCCAACAAATTAACTTCCCATGAAGAACAAATCGTCGGTCATATTCATCCCGAGCATGATCATAGGACATTCTTACTGGCAATCACCAAAACTCGACAATACTAAATACCTAGAGCTCCCATGCACCTTTACCCCGTCGTGAGCTATAACCAGGGTTTATGATTTAACTTTCATGGATCTCGGAAAAAGGTGTGCAAGGGGGCATTCTTTGACATTCACAACAGATGAAACAAACATCCTAACTTGCATAACTTTAGGGCATGCTTCGGATAGTGACTTTTGATTTACAATACACGGTGCCGTGTCTTAGCGACACTAGAAATTCAGCTTCACGAGCTAGGATCCAGTGATGTGCACACGAAGACTTGTCTCAATCCGAGGACTCAGATAGCCTGGAAGTTCAATGGGGAAAACATAACAGACCAACTTGAACTGGCAACTCCGTCGGCAAACCAATGGAAGACTAATTAATTCGAGCGTCAACTTAGCGGGTGACGCAGATATGTGGAGAGGTCCAAGCCACAACCAAAGGAATAGATTGAGAACCACGAACATTCTCCAGTCTAGCGCCTGGACAACATAGCAATATGCGTCATTCAGCCAATATCAATCATACAAACAAAAAGAATTCCATACCCGAAACGCCGTAACATGATCCAATCAGCTTGTAAACGAGGAATGCAACAAGGCAGATATCGCTCCCAAGGTGCCTGCGGGGATTGTTCCCCGCAAATCATCTAGTGCTCACAAAAGGTGCAGGCGTGAGAGCCGATCCAGCTACGCTATCACGGATCATATTTTCTTAATAAGACACGCATTAAAATACGCACACCCACAGTGGATCCTCGATCTGCCTTTCTTGGTCTGAAAGCGCCATTTGATTCAGTCGATCGTGAGATTCTTTGGTATTGCCCAGCGCCGGAGTATACGACAGAGAAACTCACTTCCCTTTTCCAATCGCTATAAACAAACAGCTGTCTGTTACCCGAGTCCACTTCGAAAAATGATGTGGATCACGATTGTCTCTTTTCGCCCTTTCTTATCAAACTTGTCATTCGGATGATCACGGAAATCTTATCCCAGCCTGAGAATGCTGACAGATGTTTGTTCAGACAGTGATTGTCTAACTGAGGATATGAAGATGTTGTGCTTCTGAGTGAAGACTCGGGTAATTCCCACGCATTTCCCAACAGTCTGAAAGGTAGTGTAATTGTGCCTGTGATAAGTTTTGCACGTTTGAGGTGCAAAATGCTGTGGCCGAACTGGATTGGCCCAAAGTTGAATCATGTTCTTGCAGAATAAGATTCGGGGAAAGTAAGTGAAAACAACACAACGCGGCGAACAAACTCATTTTCCGTTATTCGTACTCGTACTAATATATAACGTTAAATGTGGTTGACATTGGATCAAGGGAAGTGTTGGTTTGCAGTCACACCATTTCCCTAAACTGAATTGGACTGAAGTGAATTGGAGATAAATGGGTGACGAGGCTCGACGCCACAGACAGTGACATTGTTGTATTGGAAACCTTTTGTTCAATGTAATACTATAGCTTATTAGCTTGCAGTTGATATTTCACTATTTCTCTTTTTGTTTTTCTCTTCTGGATAGTCGGTTTCAAGATTGGAATGAACAGTGTATAATGTTGGTGCAAGGTTAAGGGTTGTGAAAGGTGCATTGAACTGAACTGACCTGATTTGAACCGAACAAAGTGATTCTGGCGATCCTTCATTTCTGTTACAACTTTATGTCGATGTTAACAACCCAAACGGAGTCCGTGCTTTTAAATACTCGTGCATGGGAGACGAAAGTGGTAGTTGATGTTTATCAAAGTTATCTTTCTTATACCAGACGTTAATGGTTGGAAAAACGGAACTAAACTGATCTATCTGCTTGAACAATCGCACTGGAACAAAATTTGCGAACAATGGTATACTGTGCACTGCCTACCAGCAGCAACAGCCTCTTTGAGTTGCACATGTTTACCGCGTTGCACTTTGGCCACTGATCAGAGAACGGATTCGATGTTGGTATCTCAGGTGACTTATGCACGCGGATATCCAGTAGGCCTTTTGCATAAGCCAAGTGTTATCAAGGCCAGCAATCAATAAATCCTAGTCAGTTAAAATAACCAAGGGAAGGTTAGTCATTAATCCTAATACTCTATTCTGTATACAGTTAAAGATGTGTACACGTTACTATTATAAAATTCACTGCTTCTCATTCCAACAAATACTCACAAAAGACGAAAACGTTCAGCTCTTGTAGGACGATGACTTACTCTTCCTGCATACTTCCCCATGTGCTCGACGGATACTGTGCAGCGAAATCTTCGGTAGCCTATTCCAAAACAGCGAATGATTGGGTGATCAAAAACAGAGAAAAGAATCAACAGAAAAGGTCATTTTTTCCAGAATAACCGTGGAGTATGCTGCATAGATTTTGAGGAAAGATTCAATTGATATAGGTAAACAAGATCTTTCCCTGTAACAAAAACGATTAATAACTGAATAAACCCCGCAAACATCAATAATATCGTTGGATACGCTTATTAAATCGCGAGAACAATTATATCACTTCATGCATTATTTCGGATTTATGGCGATTATTCGGACTTAGGACACATTAATTCGGAAAGATCAACCTAACTGCAAGTATCATCTAATTGGCCCGTTGAAATATGGCTCTGACAGGTCCGGAATAAGATGCGCTATACGCAAGCCACACTACTGCACTTCGCGGATCGGTATCGCCTGATGTCAGAGCACTGCTTTATGGTGCGATGGCGAAAACAGACAGGCATGATCTTGTAACAGCGAATAACCCTAACCTCGTCCGCTGACCGATAAGCCGCGACGACCCACTGCTGGACTGTTACGTAGGCACCGGGTGGGTCGAACGGCGCAAATTCTCGGTGAGAAAATAGGGCTGATATAAAGTTAATCAACAAAGTTCTTTTTAGATTATGGTTTCCGCAGTCTATGTTAGCCCACTGCAGAACTTTACAGTGGTTAGCAGAATTACTTATGCGTACTTATGCCACATTTATTAACAAAAAGACATCCCAACCAAAAAGGAACAGCGAAACGCAGAATTACCCGCGGTTTCTTTAGATCTTTCAGCGACAGCGGACCAGTAATTCGTATCGAATGCCATCTCCCTATTAAGAAAATATGAGGAGTAGTTCTATAACCCTCATTATCAATTACCGATTTTAATGTCCAATGATATGCTATCATACGAAATCGTCCTTTGAGCTTTCGCAATAACCATCCACTTCCAGTTGCGAGAGTGAGTACAATATAAACGTCTCCATAAATTGGCAAGGACGTATTTTCAAAGAATGGAAAAATTACGGACGATGTTGATGTTTCCTCCAACAATAACCGATTTACTGTCCAAACTTCAACTGCTCAACCATAATCTGGAACAAGTTAACTCTTTATTGAGCCAGTAAATACAGCGCTTTCTTCTCGACAAATGCGATATTGTTCAAACTGTTCGCTCCCGATGGCAAGCACAACTCACTTACTTTAACGTAGTTTGATCCTACATCAACATGAAGAAATCAATCAATCAAGCAGTGCATGACGAAAGTGGGAAGGACAAAGTACGATCAGTGACCAGAAGATTACAATATGTCATTTATCAAAGTTCGAAACTGGGTAGATGCAAGTCAACCACTTGAAACATCCAACAAGTCCCCGTCCATACCTAAATAGTAAAACAATACGCAGACGACCTCGACAACTTACACAACACAAATTCAGTCATGCCCATTTCATCTAACTGTTTGGTCGGGGGCCTGAACACCCGGTATATTTCACAGGCGGATCTAGAGAAGTGGGGCCAAAGTTTGCTCAAAACCACTCATCAGGAAAATGCTATCTTCAATGGCTCTTGGTACATTTATAAGGCTTCAGAATGTTAAGATAGTGACAGAAGGTTCATTCCATGCCAGAGAAACTACTCACTGGAAGATTCTAAGTGTCCACACACAAAAGCTTTGCTCGAATATGTGGTCTCGCTCCTGATAAGGATTACGTTGGTCTTGAAAGAAGAATTGCAGCACTCATCACAGAAGAGCTGGGAGATTACTTTACTTCTCCGAAGCGAAGAGCATCTCGACACCCACACTCCATGTCTCACAACCACACAACAAACTGAGCGCACTGCGACACAGTACACGCGACCTTTAAACTTCCGTGAAATATCAGGCCCGCCCCACAAGTGCTTCAGTTCAGTCTACGCCGCTCGGGCCTTTGACATACGCCTGTTCACCCCCACCTCGTGCTGCCAACCCTCGACATGCAGTCGCCTTAGTAAGAGACGGTCCACAACCGTTAGTTCCTCTCTATACAGCACCAAGTCGTTCAGTCTTGTAACGCACTTTTCCCTTTGAAGGTGTAAAACATATGTCAACTGAAGCCACATCCTTTGAGAGTCAGTCTAGTGCATGCTGCGTGTGTACCGTAGATTCGAACAAGGACAAGAAGTCGTCTGCATAATCTAGGTCACATAGCTTACCTTCATTTATCAGCTTGATCCGTACATAATGGAGACCTCCTAAAGCATTCTCCATTACCTCGTCCAGAAAGAAGTTAAACAAGAACATAGAGATGGAACACCATTACCGAACACCGCTAATCATACAATGCTTACGAGAGGTTCAGAAACTTCGCTGGCATATCCTTCCGATAAAAAGCACTAAATAACGCCTTCCAGTCCGCTGAGTCCAACATGACTTTCAGATTGGGAAAAACTATGATCCTAGGATGACGGTGTGCGTGACGTGTTTCTAGTAACTGCTGAAGAGCAAAACTCTGATCGATGCAACCTCGACTTGGATGAAATCTCGGCTGCTGTTCGCGGATGTTGCTCTCGCGAATCGGTGTCAAACGGCAACACAATCGAAGCTAACACCTTAGTAACTATCGGAATTGAACTAATCCCACGAGGATTGCTGCAGTCACTCCATGTGCCCTTCTTGATGGGTATAATCAGTGACCCACCTCACGATAATGGAGTAAGCCATTCCTCCCAAATATCATGGAGCAAGGAGATAAGTGCTTTTTCCAGGGCTTCTCCTTCCAATTTGGGAATAACGATAGTGAAGCGTAATCGCCGTTCTGGGTTGCCTTGCTTGACCAAATGAGGTCTTAGTCCGTGAAAGTATTTGTATATTCTTCCTCACGGGTTTCATGGATTTCAATGTTTTCGTTTGTTTGAGATCCGCCAATGTGTTTAAATTCCCTCACGAATCCTAAACATTCCTCATCTATATAAGGTTGCTCGCCAACGCCTGGACTAGCCGAGCTCGGTTGGCTGTGGTGGCCGCCAGCTTGGTTGTGCATGTTTCGCCGATTGATATCTGTCTTCGCTCGTAAAATAACGCAGTTTTCTGTGGTATTTCTCAGGATTTTAAGTACGACTGAATTGCCACGCTTCATGCGGTGAAAGCTTACTTATTCATTGAGTTAGCGAACAACTACATTATTTCGCTGACTATCCTGTATTAAGTTTAGGTTTCGAACACTGGTATATGGAGCATACAAAGGGTTCCAGAGGATTATAACCAGTAGACGAAGCAGCGAGCATCTCCAAAGTGTGACTATATGTATGACATATTCGAACTCCGACATGTGGCTGGGCGTAAGAAGTTCAAGCATTGCCAATCGGTTTACGGACAACTGAACGGTGAAGAATTGTGCCCATCTTTGCTTTCGATATATAAATGCAACCGATATTATGTTCAGCAAGACGGACTCTGCATCATTCCTTTTATCGCCGCGGGCAAATTCGATCTAAAACGAGAAATAGTAAACAAATATTTAGCCAGCACGCTTTAGCAAGCCACATTAACCGTTGCATTTTTGAGAGCCGCGCGGCAGATTACAGTCACCATGCCGATTTTCAAGAAGGACACACGGAGTGACTGTGGCAATCGTCGTGGATTTAGTTTAATTCCGATAGTTACTAAGGTGTTAGCTTCGATTGTGTTGCGTCGTTTGACACCGATTCGCAAGAGTAACATCCGTGAACAGCAGACCGGATTTCGGCCAGGTCGAGGTTGAGTTGACTAGATATTCACTTTTCGGCAGTTACTCGAAACGCGTCACACTCACACCACTGCCTTTTGATCGTGGTCTTTTTTGAGTAGAAAGGCGCGTTCGACTCAGTGAATCGGACATTGCCCTCCATCATAGTGGTATGCCATTGAAGTTGATGGAAGATGGCAGAGTAGCGAACATTGTACGCGCACACTTACGGTGAACTCTTAGGGTCATTCGAAAAAACTAGCGATGGTCCACAAAGGTGTCCCATCTCTCCATTCTTGTTCAACTTCGTCATTGGATGAGGTGGTGAAAGATGCTTTAGGAGGTCTCCAGGATGTAGGAATCGAACTGAAAAATTGTGAGAAGCTGTGCGATCTCGATTATGCACACGACGTCGGGTGCCTGTTTGAGTCTGCGGACCACGCACAACGGGCACTAGATAGACTGTCGAGATCGGTTGCTCGCTTTGGCATGTGCTTTGCACCTTCAAAGTGCAAAGTGCTGTTACATGACTGGACGACAGTAGTGCCTAGCTTGATACTGGATGGAGAGGAACTAACTTACCTTGGTAGCTGCGTGTCGAACGATGGTAGCTCGGAAGTAGAGACAAACAGGCGTATATCGAAGGCTCGATTGGCTTACGCTGGACTGGAGCACTTGTGGCATCGGTTTGATATTTTACTGAAGTTGAAAGGTCGCGTGTACTGTGCCGCACTGCACTCAATTTTGTTGTACGGTTGCGAGGCATGGAGTAGACTACGCTGGTTGGGTCACGTGTTGCATATTGCGAACACTCATCTAGCAACCATGTCACGCTCGGTTTTGGGTTCCTCCCACGGAGTGGAATAAGACATGTGGAGGTCAACAAATGACCTGGTAACGTGGAATGAGAAAATGCACAGCGAACTTAGGTAAAGTAGGTGTCTCAAGCCTTCGTGATCGGGATCCGAAAGACCCATCAACTAGCTGGCTGGAGACACTGAAGGATATGGTAGTGAACCGCGAACAGTGTCATTTTTTGTTGAATCAGCATAATTGAAAGAGCGCGTTTGTATTTAGACTATGTTCCGTGTGTTGGCTAGAAAAGTACCTTATTTTTCCCCTCCCCCACCTGATGGTCCACTACAAGTTCCCCTTTGGAAATTCACCCTTTTAATGGAAACATGTTACCTTTGAGAAAAGGCAGCGGTCAGTGAGGCCTACCTTGCTGTTTAACGCTGAACGATGATGATCATGATCATGACTTAGGCGAAAGTTCGGTTCAATAAAATTCACCGAATGTACAGATCATATCCCCAGGAGCCTGTTTCAGTTGCACTCAATACAGCAAATGTGCAATTAAGTTCATTTCAGTTCAATTCAGCGAAAGATCAGTTCAGTGCAGATCAGCGAAAGGTTAGCACAGCGAGTATTCAATTCTGATCAATACAGCACATTTTCATTCCACTTCAGTTCAGCTCAGAGCAGATCAGCTCAGCGCAAGCTCAAATCTGTTCCGTGCAGTTGTGTTGACTTCAGTTCATTCCAATTATGTGAAAATTCAGTTGACGTCAGTCCAGAGAATGTTCAGGTGAGGTCAGTTCATGGAGGGTTGCGTTCAGTACAGCGAAATTTAGATCCAGGGGAGTTGAGCGAATGATCATATCAGTTAAGCGCAGGCTCAAAACAGCTCCGTTCTGTTTAGCGAGAGTACTGCGAAGTTTAATTCAGCGAATGTTCAGCTCCGTTCAGTACAGCGAAAGTTTGATTCCGCGAATAGCCAGTTCATTTCAGTCCAGTCCAGGGAAAGTTCGGTTCAGTTCAGGTCAGCAAATTTTCAGTTCATTTCAGGTAAGCGAAAGTTCAGTATAGTTCATTACACTTCAGCGAATGCTCAGATCAGCTCAGACCAGCCAACGTTCAGTTCAGTTCAATGCGTCTTATGCAGCCGTTCATTTTGCTAAATTCGTATCCGTTGAGCGAATGTTCAGTAGGGTTCAGTTCAGTTTAGCGAATGTCACACACAGTTCAGTTACTTTCAGTTCACTTCTCACAAGCGGTAACCTAGCGTCACATTTATACAGTCTAGATTCCAATCTTAACACAGACTATCCAGAAGGTAACAACAAAACGAGAAATAGTGAAAGATCAACTGTAACCTAATAAGCAATAGTATTACAGTGAACAAAAGATCCCCAATACAGGAACCCCACCGACTGTGGTATTGAACCTTATCAAACATCTGTCACCAATTCAGGTCATTTCAGTTCAGTTCAGTTCAGCGAATGTTAAGCTCAGTTCAATTCGGCGAAATTTCCCTTCATTTTAAATCAGCTGAGTTCAGTTCAGTTCAGTTCAGCGAACGTTCAGTAAAGAGAAAGTTAAGCTTATCTCAGGGAAGGTGAGTTCAGCGAAAGTTCAGTTTATTGAATTAAGTTGAATTCATTTATGTTGAGCGAAAGTTAGGGCAAGTTTATTTCAGTTCAGTTCAGTACAGCGAAATTAACTCAAGTTCACTTCAGCAGAGGTTCACCTCTGCTCACTACAGTGAGCGTTCAGATCAGTTCAGTTCAGTGAAAGTGCAGTTCAGTTCATTTCATCGAGCGTTCAGATCAGTTCAGTCCGGCAAATGTTCACCCATCTTAAGTTCAGTTAAGTTCAGCGAATGTTCAGCAGAGCGAACGTAAAGCTCAATTCAGTTCAATTCTGTTCAGTTCAGTTCAGTTCAACTTAGTGAACTTTCAGTTCATGTCAGCTGAGTGAAAATTCAGAACAGTTCGGCGAAGGTTCAGTTCAACGAATGTTCAGCTCAGAGAATGTTCAGTTCAGTTCATTTCAGTTCAGTACGGTTCAGATCAGGTAATGTTCAACTCGGTTCAGTATACCTCGATTCAGCTGAGATCAGCAAATGTTCAGTTAGGTTAACCAAACGGCCAGTTGAATTCAGCCAACGTTCAGTTTCGTTTAGCGAAAGGTCCTTACATTTCAGTTCAGTTCAGTTCGACAAATGATCAACTCAGTTCAGTAGAGCGTAGGCTCAAATTAGTGCAGCCAATGTTCAGTACATTTCAGTACAGGGGAAGTTCAATTTAGTTCAATTCACGGAATGTGTATTTCTGTTTGGTTCAGAGAATGTTCATTGCAGCGAACATTCAGCTCACTCCAACTCAGTTCAGTTCAGTCCAGTGAAACGTCACTTCAGCGGCTGTTCAATTCATATCCGTCCAACACATCGAATGTTCACTTCATATCCCTTCAATACATCGAATGTTCAGTTCATATTCCTTCAATACATCGAATGTTCAGTTCTGCTGAGGGCTGCATTCGTCCCATATGGGTTTATGGTTTGAATTCAAGGTACGGATGACGGAGGAATCTTCAGGTCATGTGACAGAAAACCTAGCACTCACTATCTAAAGAAGGAAAACTGTAGAGAAGATCACATCATTTGCCTTTACATTTTGCAGAGATCTGGATACAGAGTTAATGTCGTCGGAACCATGGTGAAAAAGGGAAAGAATGTTAGGAAACCCGAAAAAGCGGCATTCATGCAGGGCTCACCATACACGTCAGATCTTACAAACTCAATGTCATCAATTGTCTATCGTAATCCATGGTCTCTGGGGGTATTGTATTGCTCGGATGACAAACCGGATTAGCGGGTTGCGCTAGAGGCCACATCCCAAGTCTCTGATCAAAGGACCTGATCTGCATGGCAGCAGAGCGAAATACGACGTTCGCAAACCGTTGGGATCCAGTCACCGTGATTTCACTAATGAGTCTCGATGAAATTCCAGCTACCATTCTTCTGCCGCCTACTAGGCAACTGTTTCAATGTCGCATCTACGTAACCGTATTACCACTTAATCTAAATTCCGGGGTCTTTACTGAGAGTGACCCATGGATTTTAAACCCCAACAGAAACCACACATTCGTGTCTAAATCTATGTTTATGTGGACCCAATTTTCCTTCGAAAATCTGTGAAACTTTCGACTTTTTCAAATCAATTATTTAGAACTGTTGGCCAAAAGTGTTCCCTGTTCTTCATCAGCACAGGCGCTAGACCAGTCATTTCAGCCACGAACACACCATACGCATTTGAAAACAAACAATTGGGCACCCCCTTAGCTTATCGTCATTAGTACTTAAAGTGAATATTATGCGCCTCCTTTACTCGATTAATAAGCATCGGTAGCAAGGAAAGGATAAAAAACGTGGAAATATCCAATGAAGCCAACTGTTGCAACGGAAGTGGCAAAAAGATAAACTAAAAAGTGAAAGAAATTATTGGATCACTGAATGTTAGGAATTTCTTGGTTATATAGTGATCACATTAACGAATAGTTTACACTGAAAATCCGTCCTATGGTATTTTCGAAAAACCAGTTTGGGATGGGAAAATAAACTTACGAGCTCCGTACCCAAACCTGGGACGAACCAGCGACCTCATACTAACCGACTGAACGCTCTTATCAACCAGATAGAGATCATAACCTGTACAACCCGCTATCGCAAAACCACTATTCCAATGAAACTCGGCTACTAACCTGAGTTTTCCATTGGACTATCCTCACTGATCATCTTCCAATGGAACAGACGGAGTCTGAAGGGCATCGATGCGCATGCTGTAGTGTTTTTGGGGCGGCATATCAAGCCAGAAGTCTTATAGGGGAAAAATCACTCAAGTCGACTTATGAACTTGAAAAATGGAAACGGATTTTCAGTGCCAGGCAACGTCCAGGTCTCTAAGGACGACTCCGAAGAATGGCGTCGCGTAAAAACTCAGATGCCATGCAAATCATATGTAACCATCCCTGCATTGATTTTCAATCAAATTTAATGTGACTGAGGACATCAACCCAAATAAAGAACAAAGTAAAAATGAAACAACCGTGACATTTGGAACGTACCTTAGTGAGAAGGGTCTGAGCAACCCTTTGTGGATATTCTTCATCCGATATCAGAACCCCACAAAGATTGTCATGGCGAACGTATACATGGCATATGTACTCTATGTGCAACAAAAGGATTAAGTACACAAACTTGTTTTCACACCTTGTTCTTTAACTAAACCCCGTTGACAGCGATCAGTTTTCTGACAAACCAGTTTGGCTGTAAAAACCATGAACTCTCTGATGCTACTTCGATGGAAGTAACGGAATGTTGAGAGCTCATGAGAAGCTTGCAGCACCTTGGATTGCTCGACATCTTTGAGAATAATTTGCAACGAAAATAACTTCATTTTCGGTCAGGAAGGATAACGGTTGGTTTTATATCTGGAAATGATATACACAGTTCCATTAGTGAAGGTTCTAGTAAGACCGATAAATATTAGTAAACAGAGCAAACAGTTTTAGCGTTAAATCAGAAACTGACCAGACCTAATGGCTACTTCGGTGGAAATAAACAGTCGTTATCCGGACAGACAGCTTATTTGTTATTTCCATGTACTAACCAAAAGGTGCAACCTTGATTCGATTAAGGATGTCGTACTAAAATCTGAGCGACCTCCTAGTAAATCGAGATGGAAGAATCGATGTGGAGATCGTTTCGGAATAAACCTGACGGATCTAAATGTTGAATCCCATACTGATTCCTATTTCGGTTTGATCTACATAGCTTTAGACGGCACAGAATTGCGAGCAAGTCCCGATTCGTGAGAGACATCGACTGTTGTAGCCCTTTTAAAAATGGTTAGCGCAATGACTGCACTAACCACAGAGCTATTGCCCTAATCCCGAGAGCGCCAAAGCTGCTGAGGTTTGTCATTCTTCGCATTAACGGCAAACTCGCGTAGACGAGGTTGGGTTTTGTGCCGGCCGTGAACGTGTTGATCAAATATTCAACCACCGACACTTGTTGGAGCGCCGCTTTGCTTTTCAAAGGCCAGTAGTCTTACTATCCTTATGGATTCACGCATACTTCGACTCCGTCGATAGGGTTGGACCGTAGCATTGTTTGCTGAGATGTGGAGTACCTGAGAAGTATGCATCAGCCACACCCCAGGCCCGAATAGGCCCTATAGTCAGCTTGCCCCAAATGCAGTTTTTACAACTATTAATCTTGCTCTCCTTTTTGGTTGCTTCCCTTATAAAAGGAGCAAAAATTATTAGAAACTGAAAAATCAACTAGATGGCAGTTAGGTGAAGAATTCGGTTTTGGCCGTTCGCACACAGAGACTGGAAAAGTGAAATGAATTTCTCCAGCAGCGTTCAATGAGAAATAGCGCTACAGAATTACACGACCGGCTGAGTCGAACGACACTTTAACACCGAGAAAGACAGACACTTTGGGTCCACCGTAAGTTGGTTTGCATTATAACATTGTTCCTTTAGGTACGATTCAATCGAAACAACATCAACCGAGATGGAGATCCGCCCGAGTCTCACGGTAATTTTGTTCCGGTGCGATTGTTCAAGCAGATAGATCAGTTTAGTTCCGTTTTTCCAACCATTAACGTCTGGTATAAGAAAGATAACTTTGATAAACATCAACTACCACTTTCGTCTCCCATGCACGAGTATTTAAAAGCACGGACTCCGTTTGGGTTGTTAACATCGACATAAAGTTGTAACAGAAATGAAGGATCGCCAGAATCACTTTGTTCGGTTCAAATCAGGTCAGTTCAGTTCAATGCACCTTTCACAACCCTTAACCTTGCACCAACATTATACACTGTTCATTCCAATCTTGAAACCGACTATCCAGAAGAGAAAAACAAAAAGAGAAATAGTGAAATATCAACTGCAAGCTAATAAGCTATAGTATTACATTGAACAAAAGGTTTCCAATACAACAATGTCACTGTCTGTGGCGTCGAGCCTCGTCACCCATTTATCTCCAATTCACTTCAGTCCAATTCAGTTTAGGGAAATGGTGTGACTGCAAACCAACACTTCCCTTGATCCAATGTCAACCACATTTAACGTTATATATTAGTACGAGTACGAATAACGGAAAATGAGTTTGTTCGCCGCGTTGTGTTGTTTTCACTTACTTTCCCCGAATCTTATTCTGCAAGAACATGATTCAACTTTGGGCCAATCCAGTTCGGCCACAGCATTTTGCACCTCAAACGTGCAAAACTTATCACAGGCACAATTACACTACCTTTCAGACTGTTGGGAAATGCGTGGGAATTACCCGAGTCTTCACTCAGAAGCACAACATCTTCATATCCTCAGTTAGACAATCACTGTCTGAACAAACATCTGTCAGCATTCTCAGGCTGGGATAAGATTTCCGTGATCATCCGAATGAC
Organism: Fasciolopsis buskii; assembly: GCA_008360955.1. NCBI lineage: Eukaryota > Metazoa > Platyhelminthes > Trematoda > Plagiorchiida > Fasciolidae > Fasciolopsis > Fasciolopsis buskii. The sequence continues at coordinate 28,591 of LUCM01002386.1, read as the reverse complement.
AAGTTTGATAAGAAAGGGCGAAAAGAGACAATCGTGATCCACATCATTTTTCGAAGTGGACTCGGGTAACAGATAGCTGTTTGTTTATAGCGATTGGAAAAGGGAAGTGAGTTTCTCTGTCGTATACTCCGGCGCTGGGCAATACCAAAGAATCTCACGATCGACTGAATCAAATGGCGCTTTCAGACCAAGAAAGGCAGATCGAGGATCCACTGTGGGTGTGCGTATTTTAATGCGTGTCTTATTAAGAAAATATGATCCGTGATAGCGTAGCTGGATCGGCTCTCACGCCTGCACCTTTTGTGAGCACTAGATGATTTGCGGGGAACAATTCCCGCAGGCACATTGGGAGCGACATGTGCCGAACTAATTTCTCCGTGGTTTTAACGATAGGACTGCCACTTTTCTTGTAAATGGATAGTCACCAACTCACACCAGCCGTTTGGATTCTACTGTCTCGCCCAGATTGATCCCATTAGTTTTGGTCACTCCGATATTAACCCCTTGCCGCCATCCTTGATAAAGAATGGCGAGAAGTCACCTGATCCATTATCCCTATGGCATTTGACGATTCCTCTATCTCCTGTGATCCTCATCTCTAATGGAGAGCTGATGTCCACATGCTTCCTTCCACTTGTTGTTTGGTATAGACCGGAGAACTACTATCCATTTGGACCAACTAAGCTGGTCCCCAAAGCGCTTTGCCCGGCGCTCGTGGACTCTTGAGAGCAAATCAGATTCCACGATGACGGTTTACGCTTAGAGCCATAATACCAGTCATTCGACAAAGGCTGTGACAGCTGTTAATAGCTTATCTTTTTCATGTTCTTACATTTCCCTAACCACAGCTGGTCGCAGTCATTTTTCAGGCTCCTAGTCAGCTAACTTCTGAGAGGCTTGTACTCTTCACTATATGTGCCTTTCAAGGGACAGACCTAGGAGCATCCTGGAGAGCATTTGAGGTCGGGAATATCCACTGTTTGTGAGGCCCAGATAAACCAGATTCTTTGTGGTGTCTGCAAGCTGCATGTAGCACATCTTTAGTCTGCTCCGAGTGTTTCCTAGGATCCTAGGCATCTGGCTGTGATGACAACCGCACTGCGAGCTCCCATTGGAACTGATGTTGTGGTAAGGCAACGTCCGCGCACAGTGGGTGCTTCTTTCGTTGGCGCAACCATAAGCACAGGCAACCTCGGACCAAAGCATGATCCAAGTCCTCGGTTGATTCACGTCACCAGTGACCAGTTGCTATGTGGTCAGTGTCAGTCCAATGTCTTGAAGGCGGAGGTAGTCGCCAGATAAGCTGATGTCGCTTTTGATGACAAAAGTTGGTGTTCGCCAGAAACGGTCTGTGATCGAAACACACTCAGATGAAACGGTAACCATTTTCGGTGTCATTAGCTGGGACAGCGGATGGATATGTGGTGCGCCGTTTCATTTCTGCCAATTAGCCAAATAGGGCATTAAGATCACTTGGAGCGACCATTAAACGCCCATTTCGAAATAACCGAGATTTTCCCCAGGATGCACACACTGATGTGATGAACGAACAAACACAATTCAATTAACTGTTGTCGATACGTATAGAACCATCCAACCGAAATACACACAGGGACGTTGAACAGGATTCGGTGTAACAATGCATACTCGGCTCGCACGCTCAGAGCGATCCCAACGCCAAAATGACCACGAGTGCTGGAAACCGAGTCACCTGACATGCAAAGACTGAATTGAGAGATCGTATCAGGGCTACGAAGAGTGGTTGCGGGAGTGAGCTGGTGTACGTGAGTTTCGGAGAAGCAGTATAAATCTATTTCAAAAATTTCAAGTATTCTGACTAGGACAGCTTGTTGTCTTGTCTGGTTTAGCATACGGGGATTGACGGCAGCCGAGTAAAGAAAGCACTTGGGCTTGAGTAATGCATTTATTTCTTGCTTTTCCATTAATGCAGTTACCAACCAAACCTACTAATCCATAATCATTCTTGGCGTCTTGCATGGTCTCTGTATCATAAGAACTGTTATGGTCGATGACCAATCCGAGGTTTCTGGAACTGCAGACTTCATTCCTGCTATTAATTTTCTAAAAGAATCTGTCCTTTTCTCAATACTTCGAAACTGACGTTATTTTAAATATTGCGCGGTTGAATATTTTTATATGTCCGCGAAATAATTCATAAAAGCCCGTTCTGTGATTGGCTAGTCCATACATCGACCAAGGCCACCCAACAAAACTACATAAACGATAGAGCTCACTTGAATTCTGACTTGTGTTGGCGGGTCACCAATAAACGCGCGGCAGTACTCTGTGTTCGTCTTCTCTCTTCCGCTAGCGGGCCGGGCTAGCTGTTCGTATTTCGCGCCGCTTATTGTTTTGTGTGGTAGTTCATTCAAGGGAGCAGCCGATCTGTCCCATTCGTATTGCGAGAACGGGCCTTGAGTCTTGAGCCCGAACTTTTTGACTCCAACCTCTGTGTGTGTGTGTGTTCGTGTCCTACTAAACCACAGGCTGTGCTCCTGTGATATCGTGCACTGCGAGTACTTGTGTCTTGTGCTTCAGTGTGCATAGACCAACCAAACTCGGCAACATAACAAGTCTGGCGACGGGGTTTTTCGAACTCAACGCAATCAGCCGATAACCACCAGGGATGCGGACATGAAAAAAATGTTCCAGACCCAGCTCAAACTAATGGAGGCCCTAACTCAACGGATTGGGAGCATGACCACAACAACTGGCAGCCCTGAAACTTCATCAGATTACATGCTTCGCTCAATGACCGATTTCCTACACGATCCACAGTGCGGCGTTGCGTTTGAATCCTGGTTCAAACGCTACGAGGACGTGTTCACTGTCGATCTAGCGGACAAAGACGACAGAACCAAAGTACGGTTACTCCTGCGAAAACTGGGTCCTGCAGAACACACGCGGTACATTAACTTCATCTTTCCGAATGAACCATCAAGCCGCACATTTGACCAGACTGTTCACACTCTAAAGAAAATTTTCGGTGAGCCATCTTCCCTGTTCAACACAAGGTATCAATGTCTGAAAGTCGTCAAACGGGACATGGACGACCTGGTAACATACGCAAGAATTGTTAAACGCGAGTGTGGCAGGTTCAAACTGGGTGCATTGACAGAAGACCAATTTCGGTGTCTGATTTTCATTTGTGGACTTCAGTCCCCAAGCCAATCAGACTTGCACACACGTCTTCTAGCCAAAATCGAACAGCAACCAGACACAACTTTGGAACAACTCGTAGACGAGTGTGAACATTTATCTAATCTGAAACATGACGCGGCCATGATTCAATGACATGAAAGGTCCTACAACAGTATGAACGCTGTTAAAGCTGGAAATCCGCCCACGCCAGCTAGGAGGTCACATACACGTCGACAGTTCAAACTCGCCAAGCCCCCTTCGCCTTGCAGGTACTGTGGAGCCTGGCACTTTCACAAATCCTGTCCGTTTCACACCCACCAGTGTAAACAGTGTCATCATGCGGGACACAAGGAAGGTTTCCACCACACCAATAGATTTTCACGACCAGCTCGTTTCAGCCCAGGCAAGCCAAAGTCAGCTAACGACCGCGCGAGCGTTCATTCATTTGGCCTTGTGGCTGCCTGTCGATTAAACGCCGCCGACCGCAGAAGGTTTGTCACAATCAACATAAACAACCATCCAGTCTGCCTTCAACTGGGTACTGCGTCAGACATATCAGTCATATCCAAATCAACTTGGCATGACATTGGTAAGCCGCCTATCCAACCCACTTCAATCACGGCTACAACTGCCTGTGGCGGTGCTTTGGATTTAGCGG
>LUCM01002386.1:10790-24746 GCA_008360955.1 Fasciolopsis buskii | reverse complement strand
CTAATCCTTCGAATGCCGGACTGAGTCACTGTTCTCACGATGCACAAGCAACTGGTAAACCGGGATACAGTCTTAGGGAGCCACTTCGGTCTACCCCTCTCAAGACTATACATATACCGCATTGACAAACAACTTGAGCTGCTTCCTATCCTGAGGTGCACAGGAAATATGATGATGACGTATTAGGCGCAGTTAGCTGAAATTCCACTACTAAAATTCTGGATTCCTGTTTCACTGACGCAACAGACATCAATCGAAAGTGGGTTCATTGTCAGAATTAAACATGTCTGTTGACAAGCCTGCATGAAAGTACGCACATTCAAAAATTCCAGAATTCAGAGACCGATGTGATGCGAGAAAATGTCAGCTAGCAAATTAAAAAACATATACGACACCATTTGACTTCTTCATCATCATCATCGTTTAGCGTTAAACAGCAAACGCAAGCCTCACTGACCCGCTGCGTTCCCAGAGTTTAAACGTTTATATAAAAAGAGCTGAATATCCAAGCCTAAACAGGAGTGCGACCTACACAGGCGGGAAAAGATAAGTACTTGCCTGCAGCCAACCACACGGAACACAGTTCTAACTGTCAAACCGCAAGTGTTTTCAATCATTCTGAATTCGATAGAAAAATGAACAGCACGATCGCCACTGTTCACGGTTTCACTGCCATTATCTTATTCAGTGTCTCCAGCCAGCCAGTCGACAAGTCTTTCGGACCCCAAACCACCAAGGAGTGAACACCTACTTTACCTAAACTTCGCTGTAACATTTTCGCATCCCCACGTTGCCACTTATCTGTTTGGCCTCCATATCTTTTCCATTCCTAGGAGGAAACAAAATAAGGCACGGTATGTAGGACGATGTTCGTCCATACGCAACCACGTAACCTAACCCAGCGTAGTCTTACTAAGTTTCCATACGCTGAAACAAGCTATTCTCAGGAAGTGGCACCCAATACCAGATTCCCTAACCTCAATATTACTCACCTGGTGCGCTCATCCCATCCTAGCCATACTTTAACGTAAACATCGGTTTGTCGAAAAACCTCCAACCGACGAAACATCGCGCACACGCATACTCCACGTCTCACAAACCGTACAAACAGAACTTGAACGCATCTGCAGCACAGTACACACGACCTTTCAACTTTATTGAGATACAGCCCACGCCACAAGTGCTTCAAATCCAGCATAAGCTGTGCAGAGCCTTGATACACGCAATACTTATTCCAATCCCCGAGCTACCATCGTTAGACACGCAGCTACAAGGTAGTTGAAACGGTCCACCATTGTTATTTCCTCTCCATCCAGTATCAAGTTCGGCGCTGCTGTCGTCCATCCTTGTTAGGTTGCCGAGTTTTGATTTGTCTATTGTACACACTGAAGCACAAGACATAAGTACTCCGCAGTGCACGATATCCCAGGAGCACAGCCCGTAGTCTTAGTAGGACACCGAAACAACACAAACAGAGGTTGGAGACACAAAAAAGTTCGGGCTCAAGAACTCAAGGCCCGTAAGTCGCACAACGAATGGGATTGATCTGTTGGCTCCCTTGAATGAGAAGCCACACGGAGGCAATTAAGCGGCGCGAGAATACGAACAGCTACCCAGCCCGCTAGCGCAAGAGAGAAGACGAACACACAGAGTACTGCGGCGCGTTCATTGGTAACCCACCAACACAAGTCAGAATTCAAGTTGAGCTTATCGTTTATATAGTTTTGTTTGGTGGCCTTGATCGTTTGTGTGACTAGCCAACCAACAGAAACGGGCTTTTATGAATCTTTTCGCGGAAAATATAAAAATATTCAACGCGCAATGTTTAAAATAACGTCAATTTCGAATATTAAGAAAAAGGATAGATTCTTTTGGAAATTAATGAGCAGAAATGAAATCTGCGGCTCCAAACCCTTGGGATTGATCGTCGACCATAACATCCTTGGTAACAGTAACTTTGAACTTGTAAGTGCAAAGCACATTGCCGAACCGAGCAAACCGATGCTCGACAGTCTATCTAGTGCCGTGTTGCAATGGTCCGCAGATTCGATTAGGCACACACGAACGTCGTCTGTGTTAATCTAGTCGGCATAGCTTCCCCTCCATTTCCCAGTTCGACACTACTACGTCCGGAGACCCTCCTAAAGCATCTTCCATCATCTCGTTCATGACGAAGTTGAACAAAATGGAGAGATAGGACACCCTTGTCGAACGCCACTAGTTGGTTCGGACTGAACGTGACAGTTCACCGTATACCCTAACGCGACCATAGGTATGCGGAGTTACATGCTCGCAAACAGATTCACAAACTTCGTTAGGCATACCCTTCCGGTGGAGAGCACTGAATGGTGCTGTCCGATCTAACTGAGTCGAAAGCACGTTTCAAGTCGAGGAAGACTACGATCGTCAGGTGCGCCGGTGCGTGTGGCGCGTTTTCGCAGTAATCTGTCGAAGAGTGGAATATTTGGTCATGCAACCTCGACCTGGCCGAAATCCGGCCGGTTGTTTCGCGGATATCACTCTCGCGAAATCGGTGTCAAACGGCGTAGCACCAATCGAAGCTAACACCTTAGTAACTATCGGAATTAACTAATCCACAGATGATTGCTTGCAGTCACTCACGTGTACTCTTCTTGAAGATGGGGTATAATTCAGGTGACTTCACCCAACGATTAGCCGGATACGCTCCTCGTTCAAAATATCATGAAACAAGGAGGTTAAGTGATTTTCAATCAGCAACCTCTCCACCCAAATTGAAAAAGAACTGGGGGAAGGCCCGTCGGACTGGATACTTTTTCCCCTTTTCAGAAGCCGAAATATTGACTCCACTTCCACTTCCGTTGGGGATCAAAGTGACCACCTCCCAAAGATTCACAGCTCAACGTTCGGACAGATACAATAGCGTATGGCCAGTTAAACTGATCCTTGAAATTGTTCTGCCCAACGGGCCAGTCTTTTCCTGTCTACATGGATGAGCTCTCCATGTCTTATCGCACCGACTTCCACTAAAACCGAAGTTTCGCAATCCACCGCTGCCCGTATAAGCTTAAACAGTCTTTGACTGTTACCTGAAAAAGGAACGCCACTTCCCATTTCTCTTCGGCTACCTTAACCCACCAGGCTTTTCCGGTGCATTCCTAAGGTTATCGTTCAACTGACGCTGCAACTGTCGACGCTTCTTATTCACTTCCTTGCCAGTTAGTCAAGCTCGCGTTTTTGCTCCATTAGAATTAGGCGACGTTTGAGAGATCCAGTGTTTTTGGTGAACTACTAGATCTGGGACCGCAGGCGAAATTCGCTGGCAAATGCATAGCCTGTTTAAATTGATCCATAGCTACGTTAGATGCAGCTTATTTGTCATTTCGGCATACGCCTCAACTGACTGCAGTGCTGACACGATGAACTCGTTCGGAATTGTAAAGGCTCTGGTATTATGATGATAACAGGTGATTTTATTGCACAAGTTAGAAAAGCTGGTGCATGGTAAGCTTGGTTGGATGGGCACTGCATCTTGCCCGTTCAGCGAATAGATAACGAGGAAAGGCTTCTGCAATTTTCTGCAGGCCGTCTTTTATTTCTGTTTATCGCAGATTTCCGATGCGGTTCACGTCACACAGCGACATGACGCCCTAACCCAACCGGTAGTTTGAGTGAGATTGACCATATTGCAATCAGCGCGGTTCTGTCCCGAATTGTGTATCGCATTGGATCACGTGCTAGTTTTAATGAGATTTTTGCTGCAGCTCACCGGCCATCGACGCAGACCTGAAGCCTGGTTGGCCGTCGAACTTCTGTGTGATTCGCCGAAATCTGTAATATTAGTCAAGACTATCCACTGATCTTTTTAACTTTTTAGTTTAAATGATTACGGGGATAGCAATGTTCTCACCTGGGAATTTTTATCGATATTTAATAATGCAATCAGCTGCACATGATTTTCCGCTTCTGTATGAAAACTTAAATAGATTTCAGGTACCTCACGACTGTTTGAACGTTTGTGTCAGTGTGTTTGTTGTACATCTTGCATTTTCATTGTTTAAACTATTATTGCAAGGATGAGTCTGCTCAAAACCGACCCTTATTCATGGGCAAAATAGTTAATTTTCATTTGGGCAACTGCACTCACCCGGTGGTCTTTTATCGGAAAAGATATATTTCAGTTTACAAAATGCTCGATTGATATTTATCGATTTGAGCTATCTGTGTCATTCTCGCTACGCCCGCTTATCAATCATGGTCGATTTTTTGCTGAATCAGTAATATCTCTATATCTTTGCGACTGACTGGTGGACGAAGAATTTTACTAGCAATAGTGCGACTAGGTGTGTGCTTTAATTCGTAGACCTCAGCGCGTTGAACTTGCACGAAAATTGGGTCGTGTTCCGGATGCCCACAGATTGACTGCTTCGTTATATGCTGTTATGCGAGACGGGTACTGACTGGGCAATGAGTCAAGCTGGTCGGTTTATGACGCGGCGGAAGGGTTTGAAAAATCCTAATTGGACTGTTCTGCTTAACTCGCGTCGGATTATTGGGTTGGCTTCTGTTTCAATTTCAGTTTCTACAGGTAATAACCTTGCATCAACGTGCGCTGGTTTTGGCCGCTACCTCACGAGACCTACTCAAAAGACTTCAACTGTTCTCAAACATGAATCAGATAAGTGAAGTTGATTTCTTTTGTGAAGAACTGCACGATCGACTGAGTCAAATGGCGCTTTCAGATCGAGAGAGAAAAATCATCCATCTACGGAATATGTGCCTCTGTTCTAAGGTCTATTATAAAGTGAAAAGTGTTCTGTACAGTCCCGACCGGTACGGAATCGGGCTTGATTCCCACCCATACACTTTTCACGAGTATTAGATCACCGGTGGGGGATAATCTCTGCGAGTGGTTTGGATGTGGTACTTATTTTTATTCACATGAGAATCTGTCATCTTTGTTGTAAATGAGTACAATGACCGATTTATACTAGTCCTTAGAAATTTGTTCCCTTGCCCGGATTGATCGCGGGAGTTTTGTTAACTCCTATGTGAAGACTCGCCACTGTCTTTGACGAAGGTCGACGATAGTCCATCTGGTTCAGATATCTTATGCTTTTTAAATAAACTTATCTTCCTGATCATCTTCATTTTGGATGGAGAATCGGCATTCGCTTGTATTGGTTAACTTTCTGGCAAAATTGGTTGGTCTACTTCGGCGATGATTCAGCTTAATTTGTCCATAAGGTTTTTGCTCAGTGTTGCAGTCCACGAAGATCTTGGAGTTCATTTTATTCACAGAACAGCGGTTGGATAATTTTGGTGAAATGACTGGAGGGCACTGTTCGTGGTTTTCGTAATTGTTATGTCTAATGGTTTTTATTTTTCTTCCATCGGGTTTTGATTGTTTTAAGGTTTCACCCACAATTAGAGTCACTTGGGCAGGGTTAATATTTTTGCAGTTTTAAACTGAACCAGTCCTTTGTTTCGCACTCGCTTTTTATTTCGCCGTTTTCGGTCACCGCATCACGAAAACCTCCCATCTTCCACAGTTGATTCTGAATGCTAGTTCCATATTTCGGTTCAAGTCCAATCTTTGGTCCCTGCTGTCGACGTAGCCTGTTTCCGATCCTCTCGGAGAACATTTTGAACAGCCGAGGATTTTCTGTACACGGCATCAGGTTTAACGCAGGGTTCCTACGTCACAATACTGTCAGAAGTGATGTATGTCTTGAACGCCGGTTACTCTGATAACTGTTCCTAATGCATCCTTTCGCAAGGCATACTCACTGAGATCCACAACCTTGTGGCGTTAAGCTGACAAGAAGCCCAAGAGACGTCGGCTAGCAGAGGGTGGATAGTGAAATCTACGAAATGGTTAACGTCATTAGCCTCAGCCTTTACAGGCCCATTAGAAGTATTGGGCCAACAAAGAAACGGGTGTAATCGGCGTTATTAAGTTCAAGGAATCACTCCCGGGGACCTCATTTATATCGTTGGGTGGATCATTTTTGGGAACTTTCCAGTTACCTCATTTCCATATGGGAACTCTTTAATAACACCTGCAATTATAGCAGTGTCAGTTAATGTCGATCTTGCAGCAGAAAAAAATGAACGAACTTTCTAAGTAGTAACGGGTCTACTGAGGCAATCCGGTTAATCTTCTTTATTATCCAAGCCGGTATTGAAGCTTTAGCTTTCAGGTTAGCAAAATTTTTTTGTTTAATCTGGGAAATCAGTGCCTTCGAAGGTCTGATGTGAATCGATTATTGCATCGGTTTTTAAGGATGATAGGTTCTTTCGAGAAAACCACTGAGGATTTGTTTTTAAGCATCACATTCAAGCTCTTGGGGAACATTATTTCTCACTGGTTATCTATTGCCCAGAATAGCTGTGCTTATGAAAGTCAGGCCAGTGTCCGGTCCGTATGGAATTGCATCACCCAATTCTCCGATGCTTTTACCTACAGAATATAGGCAAGTTTACTTTCGTTTTACAGTCGTCATGTTAGTGCAATGGTGGTTATGGTGACCTTTGAATTATTCTAAGTGCTTGGAATGTGTTACATATGTCCGAAGATAGAATTCCTTGCTGTCCGCGTTTCTTCGAATCAGATACTGGTTAAAAGATCGGTAGATATGATCGGTTCATGGCGTTTTTCACGAAAATGGAAAGGTAAAGTCAAATTTGCCACCCTCTCCAACTGGTGGACTGCTCTTTGCTAGCCACTTTTGAGATGGATAAACGGAATCCAAACCAACCAAATGTGATGTGCGAAGCATGCAGCTGGCTGACATATATGGCGGAGAGTTGCGCCGGGTACCTAGAATATTTGGCCTCATCCAAAGAGCGTATGAATTGAGTCATTAATCACTGGTCCCCAGTAAGCCACGGACCCCACGCTTCGATGCCGTTCCTTGAAGATTAAGCTTTGGATGTTTAAGGACTTCGGTTGTTGATCCCTTAGGAAACCACTTGGTTTGGCCTGGTGAATCTGACTGTATTGCTCGCATGAATAAATCAAATATTAACTCGACTGCATTTTTGCAAAGCTGCCCTGCCTTTCTTTTGTTATGACCACCAAAAACGAAGTAAAAGACAAAAATATGCGCATTACTAATCCAGAAAGCTGCTGTTTATTTGTTTTTCTTGAATTTTTCAAAATTCCAACTCAATCCGACGGTACCTCTCTCGTCTTTACCATGTTTTCTTGGGCATGCGATCTGAAATCAAGCTAGTGTGAAATATTTTTCGGACGAGTTGAAGATTCTGTGGGGTTCCACGAGATTTTACACGATACGGTGATACTACTGAATATGATGCGGTTACAGCCCAAGTATTTCTCGATCTGCATAGTTGTCACATAATACCTTAGCCTGTTTTGTGCACGGCATTTTATTCACCTCGCTTTTGAGTTGTCTGGAATGCAAGATAAGAATCATAACCAAGAGAAGATTGTTGATTGTCGAAGCTGAATCCGAAACCCTACTTGGGATGCTCGTTTTGTTTGGTTATACTTTTCCTTGACATATCCTTGTTTCTTCTTTTTTTGCTATGCTTTGGTTTGGCTCCTGTATATAGTTATGCTTAACTAAGGCGGTTGATCATAAAGGGGACGTTAGTGATCAAGTAGATTTAGCGTTTAATCTGGGAACAATCGAAAATTCCACCTCCTCCCATATCCAACTCCTCAATGGTAATCAGCAGTTTTCTTCCCTCCCTATTGGTACCGTAGCTTTTTGCTGTTGCGATTTCATGTAGTTGTGTTTCGAGTTTTATGGTCATATTCACCGGTTCTTTTGTACAGGCCATAATCTATCGCTTGTTTCATAAGACTCGTGCTCCAGGCATACAGGTAATGATGATAGTCGTAAACAATACACCTGCCTACTGTGTTATCTTGGGTATTGAATCTCACGATCCAAGTCACCGCTTTGTCCGTCTGATTTCATAAATGATCCTGGTGATTCAGTTTATTTCTTCGAATGTTTACGATTACTTACGTCGCATCATACGCAACCAACGCAACGATATCTAGTTTCGTTTTTCAAGTTAACCATCTTGTGGCAGCTTCTTTCTTTCCCAAGTTGTACATTCGGCTTCTTTCAGCGCAAGTTGTTGAGACCCTGTTAAACGTAGAATTGAAGCTTCACTTAATATGTTGAGTTCCCAGAATTTTTGGCAAGCCACTGCTGATTCCATTGCCTTCATCTCGTCGATTCATGTATGTATGTTTGTATTCTTTTGTCAATTTGATTCTCAGTGAGGCAGTTCACGTGGTTGGACCCCCCAAGTGGCCCATTTCGAATCCTGATCCACAGTTGTTAATTGAACTCAACAAGCTGCAGAATTCCACTGCAGATTTGAAATCCTGTTGTGTGAGATTAAACGAGAAGCTTTTGGATCTGTTTGTCTTGCACGCCTACCTGGAACAGACTTCTACCGCGATTGAATTCGGGGGGCCCGATGTCGCAGATAACAGTGGCCTGAGTTTGTTGAAATGTCAATACACTAGCCGATCAGATTCTTCACACAATCTGTTGAATTATGCACGAAATCTTGGGCCTTCCAAACCGGAGCTCTTCGGTCCGGTCAATGATCCATTATTGGTTTCTTTGATGACCTCGGACACGCCGTCTCCATTCATTTCGCGTTCCTCTTTGTCTACAGCACTTAGTTTGACCGGACTACCAACCCGGTATCCATTGCCTGTCGGAGGTTCCGTTATTCTTCGACGATCTCCGCTGGAATTGCATCAGACAGCAGAATTCGGTGAGCTGTTCCCAATTTCCTGTCAGTATGCTCGTGTGCAGTCTCTCAACTAACTTTTGCATAATTTTTTCATGTCCTTGATACACAGGTGTGGTGAAAGTGACCTGTCCCACAATCGCCAGAATCCATTAATTTGGAAGGGTAGTAGATATGCCAGTCATTACTTTGAAGCTTAGGTTGCCATGCAGCTCAATAAGATACTAGTTGATCAGAATCAGTAGCCGACTATTACAGTGATTTGCCAACTACCATTGAAGTGGCCTGGGATTCAAAACTAGAATTATTCGACTGACATACACCCAACTCCCTTGCCACTGCCGGCCATCATCATCCAGATGTTGGAAGTCCAATTATTTGCCACCACTCTCAACCTGTCGTTATTCCAACAGAACCGTTTGGTTCGTCTGTCAGCTTGTCGCTTATTTTGGAGTAATTTCTAGTCTGAATTTCTTTACCGTCAATCATTTCCTCTGGTACAAAGGCCCATGTTGAGCTTGTGCTCAGTAAACAAACTTGGGACAAAGTTAGATCCAACAAAGTTGTTTTTAGCCAACCACGCTTTGACAGTTGAATCATCCAACCAGAACGGCTTTGGTCTCATTTATGGTTCAAAACCAGGTTTCGCAAATGAGTTGATGCAAAGTAAACGCCAATTCCACAGCCGGGTCTCTAGTCCTGTCTTTCATTCGTTCCATGCTATCTGATTAGTTAACTTTGTGTCCCCGCATTCCATCCTGACCCCACCGTCCCCTGGATTGACATTTCCAATCTGTCGCTGATCGCTGCTTCCTATGTGGTTTGACCAAAAATAATTGTATCTTATAAAGTTGCGTAATGATATTGTTTGTTTGGCATGCCCAGTTTTCCTTCGCCGGTCGATTGATGTCGTAGGCTATGTACGGCCGTATCCACTAGCTTGTCATTGTTGTAACGGTTGTCTTATATATTTCTTTCGCGACCGAAAAAATCCATCTTCGGGTCAGTTCTTCAACGGCATTTGGGCCTTCGGAGATACAAACACATTCCAAACGTAGCTTCATTGATGTTGGGGCAGTGTATCTATGGGATTGAACCATTGGTAATTCAGAGACTGCATTCGGAGTCAACGATGAAAGAATCAAGAGGTCAAATTTTTCGATCTAATCGTCCTCTTCCAGAGTCATAGGTTAAACTAGCAGGGGTCATATGGAGGAGCGAACGTTCTGTTTCGAGCTTAAAATTCGAAACTCAATCACTTTTATTGTATGCAAAGTAGATTACAGTTGAATTACAGTAAACCCTATGGCTAAAAGACATTGTAAGGGGTGATCATGGAAGAGCAGCTATGTAAGAGTGAAACCGTTATTCTTAAACAGGAATATCGTGAGTGGATGGGATGAACGAAAGTGTTGCACAGTTCTACAGTCCGGCAGAAAACGAACGATCATAAGATAGAATTACAGTACCTAATGATAGGAACCTGATAAGAATGACCAGCCGCTTATATGCTGGATAGGCCTGAAAGTAATTGTTAGAGAAGAAATTATTCAAGCAAATTGCAAACACTAAGTCAAAAACAACAAACATAGAAAGCGAGCATCGAGGCAACAATCTGAAGATGGATTTTCACTTTTCAAGTAGGCGTTGAGGAAGTGCCGATTAGCCGGATAGTCTGTTGTTGCACTCACTTAAGAAGAGATGGAGAAGTGGACGAGACCGCACCCTTAATTCGACTCCAGTATTGAAGTACAGGGGAGATTTTAGATTTGTGCATCAGAAGATAGGAGTTGGGGAGAAAAAATATTGTGCGTGGCACGAGAAACATGTCGGAATCTGAAGGAATCCAGGATAGTGAAAAACGAAGGGCGAAACCGAGAAGGAAGTCAGTATTTGCAAAGCGATTTGGTCGAATCAATAGATAAGTGAACGAAGAATTATTGGCATTTTAAAGAAATAAAAGGAAGCTCGGTTTTGGGCATGTTGAATGCGACCTGATTGATTGACTTCTTGATGATTGTGTGCCTGGTCACAATCTAAAAATTGCGCTAACGACTCAGCACTCACGACCGATGAGGGGGGGGTACTACCTGCTATATACACTGAATAATTATGTCACTTCGGCAGAAGATGAAACGTTTGCGACATCATCGAGAAGCTCAGCGATGAAACTCTATCTGCAGCAACTGATTGTTTGTTATCATCCGGATAAAACGACTAAAAATAAACATCAATTTACTTGTCGTTAGTCCGCATATAAAACGAATCGTAGCCTAAGTTCGATGTTATTTTGCTTTTCACTTTCACATGACAAGCTCCCATCAAGGACTCCTGTGAATTTCATCTCGTTTTTTGCAGTTCCATTGGGACCGATTAACTTGTTGACATAACCTGTTATTATATCGTTTACGTGTACACTCAAATGTGAATCACGATCACACTAAAATCCATCCTCCCAGAATAACGGTATATAAATCACGTATGATGGAAAGCTGAAACTATTGATGTGCAAATTCTAGTTTATTTCTTCATACTATTGTAGATATCGGGTTATCTAAAATATATCGGTCTCATCCTCTTATATTGCAGATGTTGTACAGCAGTAGCTGCACATGCCGTTGGTTGATACTTGGCGGTAAACATCTCTACGGGACTGACACACGTGTCAGTTGTTTGCATGCATTCCGGTTAGTTAGGGTAGACTCCACGAAATAGCAAGATTCTTACAAACTCCAGTCTACTGTGATGAAACATGAAGATCACTACACTCGGTAACCAGATGCGAACTCAATTAAATACATGAACTACGTTATTTACTCGTTCATTAACACTCGTGAGGGTCTTGTATGGCACTGAACGGATTGTGGCTCGTTATCTCTGAATAATGGCAGAAAATGAACACAGCAAAAAGGATTTCTGTTTCCTAATAATGTTGTTGCTTCAAAAACTCGTCCGGAGTAAGGCTAATAGCCTTTCCCTTAAGGCTTGACAGCTGGTAGGACAGAACAACAGCGGCGCTGGGAATCGATCTGTCAGATGCTGACACATTCAAATGCATACCTTAGTGCACGGTGAAAACACGTGACTGACTAGTTGAGGATCAATCCAAACGCAGCACCGATTAATGTCGATTGTTCGGCATATGGCTAGTGTAAAATAATAGTAACAGAGAGCCAGAAAACAATAAAGCTCAGTTTTTTAAACGTTTGCACAATTGTCTCAAGTAATGCCCGTTACACAGGCGCATTTTCTTGAGAGTAATCGATTCGGTTTGATTGTCTCAAGTTTTTGCATGTTACGAATATAGTGGAATCTTAACTAATCAGCATGCCAAAATTCGTCACTGGGAGTTAGTCGGTTACAAAGGATTTGCACTGTGCAATCTGGATATGAACCTTAAAAATCTTTTCGGAAAGGGTTTCACAACTGCAAATCAACGCCATCCAACTTATTGTTTTTGATTGCACTGTTTTTTTCGGTATCCAAAAATAAACTCCGCGACCATAAGATTTTTCTCGACCTACTGCCAATCAGTATTTCAATTAATTGAACTCTGCTGTGCAGCCTTGTTGAGCGAACGGAACGTGCCAAGGGTTGACAGGATGGTCTTTTGGCAAACCGGTTCTCAAGCCAAAAGCCTTCACATTTCTTCCACCTCCAGCAGCCACGTTTCTGATCCACATGGTTGGTGGCCTTTACACTTGATCCTTAATTGATAGTCAGATATCACGTCAATGCCACGTGAAACTTAAAAAGGTGAAACCCGAACGGGCTCCGTCGATGTGCGACCATTTAATTAGACGTGAACGTAGTTACATTCTTGTCATTTTGGTCCTCGTCCCGAGAATTTGTCATTGTGACTACTGTGATCGGTTCACACCGGAACCGACAGGTTTACAAATGACCTGTGGCCCACTTTGCTTTGCAAACTGCACAAAGATTAGTGCAATCGTAACACATCTTTGGAATCTAGCAGCTCTGTCCGCCAGCGTCGTCACTGATGTGGTTCACGTTATATGAATTCAAGAACCATACGGTGTCGAAAAATGTAAATTTTCATCAGCAGTGGTCTTCTTAAAACACCCATTCTTTTCTGTCTCGATTTTCCAGACACTTGGTCGCATTTTTTGTTAATGAGCAATTCTCCATCCCCAATAGCCCTAGTAAGAACATTCAAGAGGTCCAATCACGTTTATATTAGTTGTACTTTTATGGCTGATGTACATGTTACTAGCTTACCGAGGCACCACCTAATTGGTCCATTTTGTTAGTTAGTTTTGAGTCCGATGTGGTTTGTCGCTTCATTGAAAAAGTCAGACCACCCACATTGATTGGTGGACATAGTATGCAGTTTATTCGGTTTGTGTGCCTGCTGTCTCTCAGTCCAGTCACGACTTTTTCTCATTTGAGTGCTGGTCGCCAGTAAAATGGCGCCATCCTATTTGTCTGTACTGTCGGAATACACTCATGATTTAGCAGAATCACAATGCATCCGCTTAGTTTTCCACTTTTCAGCAAACGTACAGTATTACGGGGCCATTAACAGCCAATAAAATAACTTTGTCCAGCCTTGACACAGGCTAAACTGAAATAGCTTCCCTTCAAACGTTGTGAATATTTGATGTTTTTCTTTCATCACAATCTTGTTATTTGTTTTGCGACTGACAGTTTTCTATCCGTTAACTTTAATGCAACCCGCTTTACAGTGAAACGAGCCTCAACAGAAGGTGGCCTCGTCTGGGCTCATCACCTTATCAGTTCAATGTATTCGCTGTGGTTCATGTTGTTGCCCTCCTATCTGGCGTCTATTTATGCCTCCACGGCGGAACATTCTCTTCCGGTGGATTCTGATCGTCGATTGGCCTTACTAAACGAAGCACTCTCCCAGGCTGTCGTTCTTGCCAGCCGCCTACAGGATGATGGCGTGCTCTGTCACGATCAGGTTTGTCAGTAGATAATATTTCCCTGTTCCCACAGTACCGCGTCTGACCTGTTAGGGCTTCATGCGGTTCTATACCGTTCCGAGTTTCAGCAATATGCCGTGCGTCCCGGCGTCTGTATCTATCCATCTATCTATCTATCTATCTATCTATCTATCTATCTATCTATCTATCTATCTATCTATTTATCTATCTATCTATCTATCTGCCTTTCTGTCTGTCTGTCTGTCTGTCTGTCTGTCTGTAGATGTGTCCCGGCGTCCGTATCTATCCATCTAATCTACTCTCA
>LUCM01002386.1:0-10765 GCA_008360955.1 Fasciolopsis buskii | reverse complement strand
ATCTATCTATCTGTCTATCTATCTATCTATCTATCTATCTATCTATCTATCTATCTATCTATCTATCTATCTATCTGCCTTTCTGTCTGTCTGTCTGTCTGTCTGTCTCTCTCTCTCTCTCTCTCTCTCTCTCTACATATATATATATATATATATTCATTTTTTGTGCCGATTTCGGTGATGAATCGTGTTGCAAATGCGCGCAAAGTCAATGCATATTGGTTTTTCAACGCAGAAGTGTGGTACGGCTTGATTCTCTGGAAGATGAGGTGATGGTTTTTGGATGATTGATACTTCGTGGCTGCTCGTTCAACAGAAAACGCTTTTTTTAGGAACCCAAGCCGGATCGTTTGACTCGAAAATCCCATCTAAATAGCAGTAGTTCGTCAACACAGCGCGATTACATGGCTGGTCATTCAATTACTTGGACAATGTTATCAAAACCTTAATCAGTTAGATTACCGGGTTAGGGTTCACAAGATCCCTCTCGCCCAAGCCTTGGATGGAAACAGCAGATGATATAGCTTAATTTCATAGTCAGTGTCGTTCTTGCATTCGATATCTTTCCTTTTTGATGTAATTTTGGAAGTTATTTCCTTGTATCCGATCTTTCAAAATTTCTCATTTTTCTTCTCTTTTGAGTAGATTGTGTTGTGAAATAGCAAGGAAAGTCAAAACAGTATGATGCAAGGTTAGTGGTTGCAAAAAGTGCAACTGAACTGCACAAGTTCAGTTTGTAGCTGCCGTCCAAAGATTACCATAATCGGTCCATGAATCCAGTAAGAAACCAATTAATTCTAGCGTTAGTGAAATCTTAGGTCTCTATTACATTTGGTTACTTCTTTTACGTTATTTAGTCACGTGCATATTGGTGCCGTTTTTGTCAGTGTGATATCCTCGGCAACAGGGATAAGTTCACAAGTCACTGTTCCGAACTGTTCAATTCATCATGGAACCTAATAGCGACCGTAATTGTTTCCTGTCCACCGGCTCTTAGCCTGCTTGATAAAACGCTGAACACTCTGTAAGACGTGACTAACAAGTGAGACTGAAAATTACACTTTTGTCACGTTTTTGGTGGATCGGGGCATTTCGAAGGCCTATCTCGTCCCGATCTGTTCCTTACTTGGTAGCGGAATAGCTCTACGACCACGAATGAATAGGTTAGATCCGGTTAGGCAACAGTTGTTTATCACCGTTGTGTTCATCATCTGCAGTACTTGCAGGTGCGTCAACACGTACCAATTGGTTTTCTATGCTGGAGATCCTGTTAGGAATAGTACACTTTGCAGCGTGACCGAGAGCGCTACACTGAGTGAATGTGGCCAGGAGAACGACACTCTGTGACTAGGCAGCGACAGATGAAATTACCATCAATATCCATTTTGCGGTCATAAGTCCGATGTAGGCTCGCTTCATGCAAATTTGTTTATTGTTTAACTCGTGGCCTCAACTTTTATTAAAAATATACACGGGCGCTTTCTGGTTTTAAGATTTGTGCGTCCATATTCTATCTTTAGGTCATGATGCGGATTGTCCTTGTCCTGGTCTATCAGCATCGTCCCGGTGATATCGATCTCACTGCGCTTTTGGACGCTTCGATTTGGAACTCCTCATCCATGGGTCTGGTGAATCTGGTATGCGATCTGAAAGTTTTTGATTTGCTGATCGTTTTGATTGGCCTCAAAATGGATGGCATGTAAACTGCACTTAATACCCCCTCCATTACAGATCGGAGTTGCCATGTGATGAAATGCAAACCATTAAGAACAGACCAGGTAGCGTAATACCTAAGGCGTTCGGCATAATCGTTCCTCCCAGATTCGCGCTCCATTTCGGGCTCGGCGGATATGCACTACCGACGATTCCTAACAAGATTGGAGCACCTGTGCAGTGCTTTCTTGATGATAAAATGAGTGTGGATCTCACATGATGAATAATTTCGTGAAATAATTTCCTACCGCCGTCACATAGTACCACGTTTCAGATAAACTATGAGCGTAACGCTTCATTCCATTGGTTCAATCTAAGTCCACCTAAAGAATTGGGTGGATAGATTGCCGGCGCGCCTTGCAGTTGGCTATCAGCGATTAAAGTTCACCTGCGACGAGAAAAGTGAACGTGTATTGCCCTCTAGTGACACGAAGACACGCCCCAATTGACTTGAGTATGCGATTGCGCCTGGGCGCACGCTTGCACTGGAGTGGTTCACTGAAAATGAATCCGATGGACCGAATGGTAGGTGAACGCGAATATTGATGAGAGACTAAAAGACCGGATTTGCTCTTTCTGGTACGCACCTGTGCTTACGCTGTTCCTTTTGGTCACTATTGGTTCTCAGTCTTCTCAGTTGGATAGACCATACTGAAGTAATCTACCGTTGAGGCGGTTTTGTCCGGAACTGCAAATCGTGGTGGACCACGTACTTACTGAACCCTGCGGTTTTCCTAGCAGGATTTCTCGCTCTTCTAGAGGGGCTGTACGATAGCTGATTGGTGCGAGATCTAAGATATTTACCCTCTTCCCTCGATCGACTACAGGAGTTCTGTCAATGCCAATGCTAAAATCTCCATATCACATTTGAGGAAGCACGGGAACAACCGGGATGGTTCGACAGTTTCCTCTGTCAAAAAAATCATTCTTTGAAAAACTTGATATCTGATAGTTTCATGTTCACCTGCTTCGTTTTAATTACACGTCGAAATGGTGGATCAAATGGTGGCTCTCAGAATACCTTATATCAGCGTATGAAACTTAGTAGACTACGCTGGTTGGGTCACGTGCTGCGTATGACGAACACTCGTCTACCACACCGTGCCTTATTTTATGTTCCTCCTAAGGAATGGAAGAAGCCATGTGGAGGCCAACAGATGACGTGGCAACGCGAGATGAGAAAATGTACAGCGAATTTAGGTAAAGCAAGTGTCGCACGTCTTCGTGGTTGGGGTCCGAAAGACTCGTCACCCAGCTGGCTGGAGACGCTGAAGGATATGAGAATGAATCGCGAAAAGTGGCGATCGTGTTGTCATTTTCTATCGAATCAGAATAATTGTAATTGAAAGAGGGCATTTGTACAGTTAGACTGCGTTCCGTGTGTTGGCTACTGCAGAATCTTATCTTCTTCCACGTGTGTAGACTTACTCCCTGTTTCGCTTGGATATTCACTCTTTCTATAGACGTATGTAACCTTGGAGAAAAGGCAGCGGTCAGTGAGGCTTGCCTTGCTGTTTAACGCTAAACGATAATGATAATCTTCCAACCGTTATTTTTTCCCCACAAACATCCTGTCGTTCGATAGTTTGTCTTTGAGTAGTTATAACCAGAACCAGCCGCCTTACCTTGTTTAGGTTCATTGCAAGTTCGATTTACTGGTAATTTCTACCTATGCCCTAATCCTAACCTGGGAATTGGGGTTGCATTTGTCCCACCGTAATCTAGAAATGCAACAAAGAAATCGGTGCTCCTCCATTGACAATCATCGCACATCTGCCCTCATTGGCCATGTTTCTCCAGGTGTATGGAAAGTCCGATATGATCGACGCAATGTAAATCCCACCTTTGTTCGATTACCTGATGTTGCGCTGATGCCACGCATTTTTGAATCCCAGCCGAGCTTTCCTTACACGCTTCGATATTTCATTCAGTATACGGCCGCTAGGTTAGATGCCTAGATAACAAAACTTGTCATCCTCTCCCCGTCCCCTCTAGCCAGTCTAGTCTTGCGAACAAATTTTACACTATAAAACTCTTGTATACATCCAAACTAGCTAAACCATCGTTCAGTTGGTTGAGTCTAACTGGTTAGCATATTTGGCTCCAATTTTGAGCATGCTTCCTTTCTTAGTCTGTGGGCACTTCAGCTGCACTCACTAAATTGCTGCTCCTTATTGGTGAATTTAATGATTCCATAAAAATTCACACGTATGCGCTATAATGTATGTCGTGGACCTGCGGGTCCACTTGAGGTGTTTTATTGGAAATCCTCGAGAATAACCTGCTAGGTTCTGAATCCTCCCGGGGCGCGTTGCATTCATCCGTAATTAGACGAAATATGTATGCTGCCAAATGATGTTCGAAGTCCACATCAAATCTCCCGGTCAATTCTGCGCTAGACGACACTTCTCTGTTGCATGGCTGGTTGTTAATTCTGACTTGTTCTAAACCTCAATGGTTCTTTTCCACTCCAAGTTTTGAAAGTTTGGTTTTTTAGTATGTATGAATGCAATGAATGGAGCATACCTCATAGCCACTACGCCTCGTTACATGGGAGACGAGTCGGAATTCTGGTTGCAGTTAAGGTTATTAGCTCTTTTTCCGATTTCCATCCAACTAGTCCTAGCGACTGCAGATCATGCTTCCTCTATTAAACTTAAACATTGTGTGTGTAACAAGAAAAAGCACTTTCTTTCTATGACAGAGATGATGAGAATTCTGTTTGATTCGGGTTCACCACGTTAATAGTACTGACTAACGGTGCTAAGTTCTTACCATCATTGTTGTTATTAGTACCGTTATCGATGTTTTCTCGACAAAATTCCCCTTTTCTGTTTCACGTTTCGTTTATCCCTCCGCGTATCGTCTCATTTATTAACTGAACCGATGTTTACAGAGGTGACTCAACGAGTTTTGCATGAGTTATGATATCCACCTTTCTTTGGAATTCTTGTATACAGACGTATTTTCACAACACCAGATATGTTCGGAAGTTTTTGGGTTGGAAAAGCGTATCGTGGATTGGAATATTTGTAAGATCCTTACGTCTCAGATACCACGGTATCATTTTTCAAGTCATGTACACTCGATCTGCGGCCCGGGCTGACCGAAATGTCACCTTATCACGAACACGCCAAGCGACCAGTGTCAAATTTCCAAAGTTGACTGATAACACATAACAGCTATTCGAGATATCTTCGCTTCAAAATCGCTAACTGGTCTTTTCTTTCTCTACGTCGTCTTTACAGATTTTTAAAACCTTCGAAAAGGAACGTCAGGATCGAGAGCGCTTAGCATTGAAAAAATCGAACCATATAGTTCCACATACACATAGGCGCTCAGCTTCTTTGACTTATGGACCAACAGAAACACTTTCAAATCAACAGGACCAAGTCAGGTCCTGTCGATTTGATCAAAAATCGAGTAAGTTTGGCTCATGAGTCGGTTGGTTAGTTGGCTCCATTCATTGTTGCCGCATGTTTTCTTTCGGGTAAAATAGTTCCTCCGATGTCTGATATACGTTGTACGTTTGAAAAGGTCGGAGTGGTGAATGTATGCTCTAAAGACAATTCAGACTCTCGATTGCAAATCTGAAGACGGTGTTTCCAATCCTCTTTTCCTACGGTTTTTTTCGATAACCCTCACTTCATTGCATCATTGGTAATATGTTCAGCGGACTCCTTCGACTGTCTGTGTTCCAAGTCAGAGGGAGAGAGAGGGCGAAAGGGAGAGCGTAACTCGGGTAAAGTTCACATGCCAAAGGAACCGTGACGAACGAGGAGAATCTATAAAAAGAGCAGATAAATGCGCATGCAATGTTCAGCAAATGTGTAAAAACTTTTCCACTATTCACTTGCACATCATTGGCTGTACATCGAGGTCCACGATTCTTCATCTGACTGCATATTATCCGGTTTTGACATTCGAAGCAGAGCTTTGACTAAAAAGGATCTACCTCGAGGTTTTGACCAACCTACTATAAGTCGGGGACTGATTGCTCAGTTAGTTCACCCCTTGGATGAGGCTGGATTCCCGGTAAACCCTTCCGCTACAGACGCGAATGAGCACAAGGCCTTATGTCATCCTTGTTTGGAGTTTAGCCATCTCCCCCGGACTGACTGCCGAACATCACTAAATCCCGTGGAGAGCACCGATGGTGACACCTGTGGCACGTAGGAAATACATTCGACTTTCTCGGTTCAGGAAATTTAAGATGTATACTCATTTGTTGACGCTTCGAGAAGGGTTCAGCGGAAGTAGCCAAACGAGAACTGGATCATCCATCGGCAACCATGCTGAGGCGTCTAGGGGTACCACTGTTGCATATTTTTCGTGGTAGACAGCAACTCGCTCTCGCCCGACATATCATCACATCTGACATTAGAACCTGTTTTTAAGCTTGGTCATTCTAAATTCATACAATGAACTTTAGTGGCCATGAGGCACGGCCGTTCTGCTGTACTCATGCATCCAGATTGTGATAAAATGTTACAACGTAATTTTTCTTCGCTTTTTTTCACCTGTTCGAAACCAACCATAAGGACTGCCATTGTGGTTTCTATGACGTGAGCTGATCTTTTTCAGATGTTTCCCATGAATGTGTGCAACTCCACTCCTCACCCTGTTTGTGTCAGCCCATCAGGATTGGAATTATTCCCTTCTGTTTAGCGGTTATGGTTTCGATCGATCCGTCCTTCTTCAAATACATTTTTGTGTTCAAAGCCATTTGTGGTATTGAAACAACTATCAAACACAGTCAGTTTGATCGGCTATTATCGATTCGTTGAGTCCTTCGTTCGTCATATTCTCCTTCTTTACGCACATTCTGTTTTCTCATAGACTGACCCCAGTTCATTTATGAGATTCATACCTGGAGATGAAAAACAAATCAGTTGACCTTGGAACCATTTTATCTTTGCTCCAGCTCGGAGACACACATTGACCAACGCAATATAAAAACAGTCAATAACCAATTTGTAAGTTTACATGGTGAGGATAGTCCATCGAGAATAGGCTTTAATTATAACGCTGGTGGGCGATGGGAATTGCTCTCGAACTTCTAGCATGGATTTGATCACCTGTTCCAGTCGCAGAACGTGAGGCTATATTTATTCGCGTCTCTTTCAGACCGAGTTGTTCGTATCAATCCTCGATAGGTTATCGTCCTTTATTATTACCCAAAAAGGGTAAAATAACATCTCACAGCTGAGTCTATTAAATTATCAACATTATTATTGTTCCGAGCATTGGGTAGGTATTAAATATACCAGCATCATCATTATCATCGATCAGCGTTAAACAGCAAGGCAAGCCTCACTGACCGCTGCCTTTTCTCCAAGGTTACATACGTCTATAGAAAGAGTGAATATCCAAGCGAAACAGGGAGTAAATCTACACACGTGGAAGAAGATAAGATTCTGCAGTAGCCAACACACGGAACGCAGTCTAACTGTACAAATGCCCTCTTTCAATTACAATTATTCTGATTCGATAGAAAATGACAACACGATCGCCACTGTTCGCGATTCATTCTCATATCCTTCAGCGCCTCCAGCCAGCTGGGTGACGAGTCTTTCGGACCCCAACCACGAAGACGTGCGACACTTGCTTTACCTAAATTCGCTGTACATTTTCTCATCTCGCGTTGCCACGTCATCTGTTGGCCTCCACATGGCTTCTTTCATTCCTTAGGAGGAACACAAAATAAGGCATGGTATGGTAGACGAGCGTTCGTCGTACGCAGCACGTGACCCAACCAGCGTAGTCTACTAAGTTACATACGCTGATATAAGGTATTCTGAGAGCCACCATTTGATCCACCATTTCGACGTGTAATTAAAACGAAGCAGGTGAACATGAAACTATCAGATATCAAGTTTTTCAAAGAATGATTTTTTTGACAGAGGAAACTGTCGAACCATCCCGGTTGTTCCCGTGCTTCCTCAAATGTGATATGGAGATTTTAGCATTGGCATTGACAGAACTCCTGTAGTCGATCGAGGGAAGAGGGTAAATATCTTAGATCTCGCACCAATCAGCTATCGTACTGCCCTTCTCGAAAAACGAAAATCTCTGCTGGGAAACATCACAGGGAAATTATTTATCTGAGAATATTTTGCAAATCTCTTGCAAGCATTGTTGTCGTGCTTATCTGGTTTAATCCAAACGTAAATGCGCTGTAATCAAACTGTTTTTTATTGCGGATTGGACCGTATCAATCACGTATGTGTTCGATGTGTTACAAGACCCACATTAGGTCATAGTCTGTTCTGCTTGCACTGAAATTAGCATTCATCTTAGTCGGTGGTGCACTTCGCTGACGGGGGCTCCAGAAGAAATGGCTTCTTATTTTTCATTTTTGTTTGTAAACAAGCGATTCCTAGTTCGTGATTATGGCGTTTTTTCTTGTAGGTAATCAAGTAAAGTGGTGTTCGTCAGTGTTATCTTTTTTCGCCCATTTTGTTATGTGATAGGATTATTCACAAGTTGGACCTTGCCATATATATATATATATATATATATATATATACATATCAACTGGGCTGGTTCAAAGAAAAACCAAAACAAAGCGAGCGAAAGAAGAGACAAGACGACGTTTGTTTAACATGTTTCCTATCTTCCACATTGCAGACTGTCTGTCGTCGCACATGATTCCTCTGTTAATCATTATACTACTCGGTCGGTCATTCTAAGTCTGTTTATTTCCAGTGTGCTATTCGTAAGTCAATTCCGTTGTTCAAGACGAACAAGTGACTAGTTGATCTATTCCGGTAACTCTTTTGCTGAACCTTTTAAAGTGAGTCACATGCGACAAGCGCAGTTGGCTTGCTAAGAATGATTGAAAAAGTACGTTTGTGCAATTAGACTGTTCTGTCTGTTGCCTACTGCGGCATTCTTATGTTTTCCCGCCAGTGTTGGTCCACTCCGTATTTTTGGATACTCACTTTTCTTATAGAAACATGTAATTCGGTGGTCAGTGTGGCTTCCCTTGCTATTTAACGATGATGATGATAATAAGTTCGTGGGCCACACTCGCCACATCATAATGCCGCCAGGAGACTGTTGTGATATTTTGCTAGGAGGAAACCTATCTCGTCCTCTGCATTACCATAGGTTCTTCGCGGTCGCTTATTCAGTGAGCCTGGACCCACCGTATTCACTGTTTGCCATCTAAATGGCGGCCGTTCTCTTATGCTCAATCCAGAGACGCACTAGGTGGTCTGATAGCTCTGCTCCGAGTTCCATCTGGAGCTCACGCCTGAGACCATGTTATTCTATGAGGCAATGAGATAGGTGGGCTCGCTTTGTAAATTGGGAATTTACGTAAACAGGTGGTGGTCATGTGCCGGATGGAATTTCTTCATTTAGGCAGGATGTCCAATAGGCATTTGTTGGCCAAGGGTAGCTGCGATGTTGGCGCGATATTAGATTATCTACCAAGGGTCTGCTTTTCACCATTTCAGCAAGGTTAATCGTGCTATGCGCTTCTGATACATGACTGTTGCAAGCAAAAGACAAATGAAGACTGCCTTTGGGCTGATTGATTTTTGTTATTTAGCCCAGGGAAGGTGGCCAAACTCTAATTGGTGGTAGAAAGCAACTAGCTGTCGGCCGCCTGGGTATCACTCCTGACCTATTGAGACCTTATGTAGTTCTCAGCCCCTTCAATCCTCAGGGTCAAAGTTGCCGATTCTTCTCTGTTAAGGGCCCCAGCGGAGTGCTCCTTCCATTGTAGTCATGTCTCTAGCATGAAGGTGGTGTACGAAGCCTACGGCTCTGCTTTATGTATCCGTGGCTGAGGATATCTAACTTCACTCGAAGTGCGTATGAACTGAGTAACCAATCACCGGCCATCAATGAGTTGAGAGACCTTCAAATCGTCCTGCAGTCTTATGGGTTAGACCATTTGGTCAAAGGCTCTCTGTATGATGCTCTTATTCAACTCTGCTCCGGTTTGGACAACCGGGTAGCACTATGCTCACAAGAGAACCACAAACCCCTCTGAAAACCGTTGTCTTAGTGTCGCTAACGTGACTGACTAATTTTATCAGCTACTCTGCAACTAGGCGTGGAGTGTTAGGTCACATAGCTCAGTCATCCGAACAAGCATTGAATTTGAATAGGTCACGGTGGCTGGTACTTTTATGGACACTGTTCTCTGAGACCGGTTATGGTTGAGTGGTGGATCAATTTGATCGTTTGTGGATTAGAGAGAGTGTGCAAATCATGCCCATTCGACTGTTCCTAGAATTAGATTACGGGATTGAGATGTGAGGTGCTCAAACACGGCCGTTTGAGGAGGCTGTTCTGAAAGCCAGACGGCAACGCCGGTCGTGGTGAACACACTGACGAGCAGGTTCGTCATCAACCGGGCGCACAACACTTGATAGGTGATTCGCGCACCCCCGCCGAAGCAGGGACCTGCAGCTAAGCAGACCCGATAACACAACCCACATGACCAAGATCATGCCAATCTCACCAGCTGAATCCTCAGAGCTTGCAGTTCAACTCTACGCGTTTACCTCCGAACGGTTTTACGCATTGTTTACTCTCTCTTCAAAGTGCTTTTCAACTTTCCGTCACGGTACTTGTTCGCTGTCGGACTCGTGCAAGTATTTAACCTTGGATGGAGTCATCCCGTGGCATACGTGACAAATGTCACCCCACACCCTCAGACCACTTACTCACCCGGGGGCACACCACCGATACGATACCACCGGCTTGCGAATAGTGTCTGTACCCCGCACCCACCACAGCAACTACCGCGGAAGGTCAGAAGCATCACGGCAACTGCGTCCGAAGCTAACAAGGTCGGCGACAGCCACGTATAGCAGGCGCGTCTGGTGCATCTCACGCTTCCAAAATGGGCGTAACTCAACTGAATTTGTTGATTTTGCCAATATTTCGTTAGGTATACAGCCTATACTGAAAGCTCATATACGCATTTCTGGGATAGTCTGAAAACGTTTTATACAATACTTAATTAACATAAAGCAGTTGCTTGTTCCGTCTGTCTCTCACATTATTTCACTAGCTAGTAATGTGATCCATC
>LUCM01002385.1:31833-51881 GCA_008360955.1 Fasciolopsis buskii | reverse complement strand
TGCGGGCAGTATATTGTATACGATTTGGTACCCATGCAGCACCCACACGATAATACCCTCGAAGGTACATCACGGCAGAGAAAGGTGGAATGGTCGCAGCGATTCGAAAGCCAAAACTCTTGAAAAAGTGCAGCATAAACGCAAAGGAACAGATCTCGTATAATCCTAGAAAATCGAACCGAACAGCACTGATATCTAGCAGCAAGTCAGATCCCAGAGAAAATTGTTTATAGAAATTATCGGTATTCTTCGAAAGCTCTTTGTCATTGCCGTAGTAGGAACACAGATCAGGACCAAGCTCCGGCAACTCAATTTGATCCGCAAACATTTTCCCTTCTATTTCTTAAAAGAACAAAACGTTATATATGGACTGATTATATCAAAAATAAAGAACGACAGATGGGCAAGTACTACGGCAGGCAGGACTTCATATGATCGCCTCCGATTGGTGTGCGTTGCATGAAAAATCTGTCGGAGTCAGGAAAAGGATGGAAACTGCAACCCTTGAGCCGGATGGTGACATTCTCATTGAGCCCCCGAGATCTCTGTGGTAATGTACTAATGGAATTGGTATCTGAAGTCTGTCGCACAAGCGTTAAAAGTCCATGCGTATAAATGGCATGCTAAAAAATGCAAACCGTAGGACCCCCAATAGTTCTTTGTTATTCCTTGTTTTGGACCAGTGGCCCGTGGTTTTGTGGTAAATCAAAGCAGTGATGCACATGCCAATTTGGCGATATATGTGCGGCTAAAGCGAAGACGCGCGAAATTTAGGTAAAATAATTTTTCCGCCTTCTAAAACTTGATGACACTCATTTTTAATGTACTCTAGATCTAAGAACATTAGCTAGATGCAGATTTTTCTTCTATTCAGTTGCTCATAAATTGACTTACAACGTCCTGGCGAGCATACGTTTATCCACATGCAAACACAGGCTCAGTGCTTGGCCCCATCTTTCAAGTGTACATCAATGACCTCCCTTAAACACTTCCCGTCAACATTGCCGCGTATGCGGACGGGGTGACTCTCTGGAGACCGAATCCTGATTTTTGCAGTCAGCTATCGACAACGCCGAGAAATGGTCTGAGGAGGGGAGCCCCTCTATTAACCACGACAAATGCACCAGCATGACCTTTGAAAGTGCAGAGCAACACAAGTGCCTCACCAACGGGGCTGCTGCCTTGGACAGGGTCGATTGTCATAGATTATTAGTTTTCTGGCCAGGTGGTAACCTTTCTCTCTTCCATCATCAGCAGCTTGTCAGCAAAGCAGCACACCGCGTACCAAACTCGATTCTCAGGTCTTCCATGTGTACACCAAATGATAACTTTCCCACGGTCTGCGGAACTTTTACTCCACCCTCTAGAAAACGAGAGCCAGATCATGCACACTGGTCTCATCAGAGATCGGGAGGCACCAGAAGTGATTCAGAGAAATTCATCTACCTGCTTTGCCCCTCTCCCGTCTCAAAGCTTACCCTGTATCCCTTGACCTGATGCAAACCTTAGGTGATTTCCTACTGATGTATCATGCTTTCACATCAGACCGAGTAGGAAAAGAGTTCGATAGCTGCCCTCCCTTGTCCTAAAGGGGAAAATCGGGAAAAGTTTCCAAACGGAGGCCTTGGGCATTAATGGGACCCATTCCTTTTACACATAGGGTGCTAACCCGATGGAATGCGCTCCCTGAAGAAATCGTGACATCAGCTAGCGAGAACGGTTTTAAAAAAATGGGCATCCTTCTGGAACTAATGGACCAATCTTCCTGCTAGATCTCGGTTATACCAGCATAGCAAATACGACCACTTGGCAGCTTACCTATTCTTGCACTATCGCTACTGCGATCCTGACCAGCTGTCAGAGAGTGGATACAACCCTCCTCCCAGATTCTCCAGTTTCACCATGATGCCTTCCCAACCAGACCTAAAACAGAGCTCACAGACCCAGTCCAAAAGGGGTTATTGGCCTTGAACCTACATATAATTCATGACCTTAAGTTCCAATAAATGTGAAATGAGATAACATTTTGGTGATACTCAGCCTCGATAACTGGTTATAGTTCTTCGAGCCCCTTGATTTCTTTACTTACCGGTATTTGCAACTCAAAAATAACACCAGGCAGTTCATAAAGCGCTAAATCAATGAATAAGTAAGCTTTTAAGCGTGGAAGACGGTAATATTGAATTGACATCTCGTGAAGCGTGACAACCGCACTGCACTTAAAACCCAAGGAAATGCTGCAAAGAACCGCATCATTTCGTGAGGCAGTGCAGTTGCCAACTGGACAAGCACCCCCACTCGCGCTGGCTGGCGTGAGGGCCAGCCGAGCACAAACCGTTCAAGCGATTGTGAAAAACCCAACACAGTATGAACATACACTGCTCGAAAGAAAGCTAAAGAAATTGACAGACCTCAAACAACCAAACAAATGTACTCAAATGAAACGTATGAATATTTATAAGGGGTAACGTGAATACTTCAGTAGTCAGGCCCTCAATTGGTCACGTATGGCAACCCAAAAAGGGGATTATGCCCCGGATGAGATCGTGGCATATGAACCTGAAAGAGGGTCAGAATCCTCTCGCAGTTGGCCAATTTCTCCACTTGGCAACCTTCTGCTGGCCGCGGCTCCCTTCTAGCTAATGGTGTAAACTTCCGTTTCACTAATAAAAAAATAAAAATATAAAGACGAACAGCAAGGCGAACCGTGTGCAAATTTCTGTTCAGATTTATAAACTTCGATTGGACATCCGCCTCTTTCAGGTTCAGGTCAATGAGTCTCGGCAGAAGAAGCAGAATACATCAGCCCACCTGACGGCGATCGATGTTACTGGTCAGAGGCATTCGCCGTTCTAATCAAAAATGGTGGAAAGTACAATCAGAAGGTGGAAGATATCCTCCAAACTATATATCATGTGCAACCAGCGCTGTGACAACGGTCTTTTGAGGTTGATTTCAGAAAAAAAGCATTGAATTAGCAGGATTTAAAGTCAAATGAGAGAGCTAATAGGCTTAAAAAATTAGAACGAGAGAAACAGTGGTCACTCGCCAGTGTAGTATGCCTCAAGGCAGCGTGTGCGAATGGTCGGATCTGCGAGGTATGGAAAAGGAGACCTCGCGAGCCGGAGCTCAGTAAGTGAGAAAGTCGACATGGCAAAACTAACAGAGTGGCGACAGCTTCGAAGCACACCCGCTAAAACGCTCGAAAAAACCAGAACAAACGCAAGTAACGATTAGTGAACAGATANATGTATCATGCTTTCACATCAGACCGAGTAGGAAAAGAGTTCGATAGCTGCCCTCCCTTGTCCTAAAGGGGAAAATCGGGAAAAGTTTCCAAACGGAGGCCTTGGGCATTAATGGGACCCATTCCTTTTACACATAGGGTGCTAACCCGATGGAATGCGCTCCCTGAAGAAATCGTGACATCAGCTAGCGAGAACGGTTTTAAAAAAATGGGCATCCTTCTGGAACTAATGGACCAATCTTCCTGCTAGATCTCGGTTATACCAGCATAGCAAATACGACCACTTGGCAGCTTACCTATTCTTGCACTATCGCTACTGCGATCCTGACCAGCTGTCAGAGAGTGGATACAACCCTCCTCCCAGATTCTCCAGTTTCACCATGATGCCTTCCCAACCAGACCTAAAACAGAGCTCACAGACCCAGTCCAAAAGGGGTTATTGGCCTTGAACCTACATATAATTCATGACCTTAAGTTCCAATAAATGTGAAATGAGATAACATTTTGGTGATACTCAGCCTCGATAACTGGTTATAGTTCTTCGAGCCCCTTGATTTCTTTACTTACCGGTATTTGCAACTCAAAAATAACACCAGGCAGTTCATAAAGCGCTAAATCAATGAATAAGTAAGCTTTTAAGCGTGGAAGACGGTAATATTGAATTGACATCTCGTGAAGCGTGACAACCGCACTGCACTTAAAACCCAAGGAAATGCTGCAAAGAACCGCATCATTTCGTGAGGCAGTGCAGTTGCCAACTGGACAAGCACCCCCACTCGCGCTGGCTGGCGTGAGGGCCAGCCGAGCACAAACCGTTCAAGCGATTGTGAAAAACCCAACACAGTATGAACATACACTGCTCGAAAGAAAGCTAAAGAAATTGACAGACCTCAAACAACCAAACAAATGTACTCAAATGAAACGTATGAATATTTATAAGGGGTAACGTGAATACTTCAGTAGTCAGGCCCTCAATTGGTCACGTATGGCAACCCAAAAAGGGTATTATGCCCCGCTTTTGGGATGTATGTATTTCCCGTCCGCTGCTGTACAACTGTAAAGTTTTCTCATGTGCTGGGCTGTCTCGGTATATCAGGACAGCCATCTTCTGGTGCCTACTTCTCAAAATTGGTATGCCGTTGTTTTATCTGTTCACTAATCGTTACTTGCGTTTGTTCTGGTTTTTTCGAGCGTTTTAGCGGGTGTGCTTCGAAGCTGTCGCCACTCTGTTAGTTTTGCCATGTCGACTTTCTCACTTACTGAGCTCCGGCTCGCGAGGTCTCCTTTTCCATACCTCGCAGATCCGACCATTCGCACACGCTGCCTTGAGGCATACTACACTGGCGAGTGACCACTGTTTCTCTCGTTCTAATTTTTTAAGCCTATTAGCTCTCTCATTTGACTTTAAATCCTGCTAATTCAATGCTTTTTTTCTGAAATCAACCTCAAAAGACCGTTGTCACAGCGCTGGTTGCACATGATATATAGTTTGGAGGATATCTTCCACCTTCTGATTGTACTTTCCACCATTTTTGATTAGAACGGCGAATGCCTCTGACCAGTAACATCGATCGCCGTCAGGTGGGCTGATGTATTCTGCTTCTTCTGCCGAGACTCATTGACCTGAACCTGAAAGAGGCGGATGTCCAATCGAAGTTTATAAATCTGAACAGAAATTTGCACACGGTTCGCCTTGCTGTTCGTCTTTATATTTTTATTTTTTTATTAGTGAAACGGAAGTTTACACCATTAGCTAGAAGGGAGCCGCGGCCAGCAGAAGGTTGCCAAGTGGAGAAATTGGCCAACTGCGAGAGGATTCTGACCCTCTTTCAGGTTCATATGCCACGATCTCATCCGGGGCATAATCCCCTTTTTGGGTTGCCATACGTGACCAATTGAGGGCCTGACTACTGAAGTATTCACGTTACCCCTTATAAATATTCATACGTTTCATTTGAGTACATTTGTTTGGTTGTTTGAGGTCTGTCAATTTCTTTAGCTTTCTTTCGAGCAGTGTATGTTCATACTGTGTTGGGTTTTTCACAATCGCTTGAACGGTTTGTGCTCGGCTGGCCCTCACGCCAGCCAGCGCGAGTGGGGGTGCTTGTCCAGTTGGCAACTGCACTGCCTCACGAAATGATGCGGTTCTTTGCAGCATTTCCTTGGGTTTTAAGTGCAGTGCGGTTGTCACGCTTCACGAGATGTCAATTCAATATTACCGTCTTCCACGCTTAAAAGCTTACTTATTCATTGATTTAGCGCTTTATGAACTGCCTGGTGTTATTTTTGAGTTGCAAATACCGGTAAGTAAAGAAATCAAGGGGCTCGAAGAACTATAACCAGTTATCGAGGCTGAGTATCACCAAAATGTTATCTCATTTCACATTTATTGGAACTTAAGGTCATGAATTATATGTAGGTTCAAGGCCAATAACCCCTTTTGGACTGGGTCTGTGAGCTCTGTTTTAGGTCTGGTTGGGAAGGCATCATGGTGAAACTGGAGAATCTGGGAGGAGGGTTGTATCCACTCTCTGACAGCTGGTCAGGATCGCAGTAGCG
The DNA here is from genome assembly GCA_008360955.1 of Fasciolopsis buskii. Lineage (NCBI taxonomy): Eukaryota > Metazoa > Platyhelminthes > Trematoda > Plagiorchiida > Fasciolidae > Fasciolopsis > Fasciolopsis buskii. Next base: position 46,075 of record LUCM01002385.1, on the reverse strand, counting down.
ATAGTGCAAGAATAGGTAAGCTGCCAAGTGGTCGTATTTGCTATGCTGGTATAACCGAGATCTAGCAGGAAGATTGGTCCATTAGTTCCAGAAGGATGCCCATTTTTTTAAAACCGTTCTCGCTAGCTGATGTCACGATTTCTTCAGGGAGCGCATTCCATCGGGTTAGCACCCTATGTGTAAAAGGAATGGGTCCCATTAATGCCCAAGGCCTCCGTTTGGAAACTTTTCCCGATTTTCCCCTTTAGGACAAGGGAGGGCAGCTATCGAACTCTTTTCCTACTCGGTCTGATGTGAAAGCATGATACATCAGTAGGAAATCACCTAAGGTTTGCATCAGGTCAAGGGATACAGGGTAAGCTTTGAGACGGGAGAGGGGCAAAGCAGGTAGATGAATTTCTCTGAATCACTTCTGGTGCCTCCCGATCTCTGATGAGACCAGTGTGCATGATCTGGCTCTCGTTTTCTAGAGGGTGGAGTAAAAGTTCCGCAGACCGTGGGAAAGTTATCATTTGGTGTACACATGGAAGACCTGAGAATCGAGTTTGGTACGCGGTGTGCTGCTTTGCTGACAAGCTGCTGATGATGGAAGAGAGAAAGGTTACCACCTGGCCAGAAAACTAATAATCTATGACAATCGACCCTGTCCAAGGCAGCAGCCCCGTTGGTGAGGCACTTGTGTTGCTCTGCACTTTCAAAGGTCATGCTGGTGCATTTGTCGTGGTTAATAGAGGGGCTCCCCTCCTCAGACCATTTCTCGGCGTTGTCGATAGCTGACTGCAAAAATCAGGATTCGGTCTCCAGAGAGTCACCCCGTCCGCATACGCGGCAATGTTGACGGGAAGTGTTTAAGGGAGGTCATTGATGTACACTTGAAAGATGGGGCCAAGCACTGAGCCTGTGTTTGCATGTGGATAAACGTATGCTCGCCAGGACGTTGTAAGTCAATTTATGAGCAACTGAATAGAAGAAAAATCTGCATCTAGCTAATGTTCTTAGATCTAGAGTACATTAAAAATGAGTGTCATCAAGTTTTAGAAGGCGGAAAAATTATTTTACCTAAATTTCGCGCGTCTTCGCTTTAGCCGCACATATATCGCCAAATTGGCATGTGCATCACTGCTTTGATTTACCACAAAACCACGGGCCACTGGTCCAAAACAAGGAATAACAAAGAACTATTGGGGGTCCTACGGTTTGCATTTTTTAGCATGCCATTTATACGCATGGACTTTTAACGCTTGTGCGACAGACTTCAGATACCAATTCCATTAGTACATTACCACAGAGATCTCGGGGGCTCAATGAGAATGTCACCATCCGGCTCAAGGGTTGCAGTTTCCATCCTTTTCCTGACTCCGACAGATTTTTCATGCAACGCACACCAATCGGAGGCGATCATATGAAGTCCTGCCTGCCGTAGTACTTGCCCATCTGTCGTTCTTTATTTTTGATATAATCAGTCCATATATAACGTTTTGTTCTTTTAAGAAATAGAAGGGAAAATGTTTGCGGATCAAATTGAGTTGCCGGAGCTTGGTCCTGATCTGTGTTCCTACTACGGCAATGACAAAGAGCTTTCGAAGAATACCGATAATTTCTATAAACAATTTTCTCTGGGATCTGACTTGCTGCTAGATATCAGTGCTGTTCGGTTCGATTTTCTAGGATTATACGAGATCTGTTCCTTTGCGTTTATGCTGCACTTTTTCAAGAGTTTTGGCTTTCGAATCGCTGCGACCATTCCACCTTTCTCTGCCGTGATGTACCTTCGAGGGTATTATCGTGTGGGTGCTGCATGGGTACCAAATCGTATACAATATACTGCCCGCATCTGGTTGTAGACTCAAGTCTCCTCGGTTATATTGACTGGAGGAATGTTGTCAACTGCACTTTCAACATCCTTTCGATGACCAGTTCCTTATCTTTCGGCGGATTAGATCGTCATTGCAATACTGAGATCGTTGGCCACCAAACACCTACGGGAACAGCTAAAATTGGGAGACAGTTAGGAAACTGCTGTGGAGCCCGATTGTGATCATGGGGGAGGGGGAGCATGCCCGAGCAGGGCATTTAGACCTACTGTGACCCAGCCTTGACGCTGTCTCTTATACACATCTTCAATGAGAATGTCACCATCCGGCTCAAGGGTTGCAGTTTCCATCCTTTTCCTGACTCCGACAGATTTTTCATGCAACGCACACCAATCGGAGGCGATCATATGAAGTCCTGCCTGCCGTAGTACTTGCCCATCTGTCGTTCTTTATTTTTGATATAATCAGTCCATATATAACGTTTTGTTCTTTTAAGAAATAGAAGGGAAAATGTTTGCGGATCAAATTGAGTTGCCGGAGCTTGGTCCTGATCTGTGTTCCTACTACGGCAATGACAAAGAGCTTTCGAAGAATACCGATAATTTCTATAAACAATTTTCTCTGGGATCTGACTTGCTGCTAGATATCAGTGCTGTTCGGTTCGATTTTCTAGGATTATACGAGATCTGTTCCTTTGCGTTTATGCTGCACTTTTTCAAGAGTTTTGGCTTTCGAATCGCTGCGACCATTCCACCTTTCTCTGCCGTGATGTACCTTCGAGGGTATTATCGTGTGGGTGCTGCATGGGTACCAAATCGTATACAATATACTGCCCGCATCTGGTTGTAGACTCAAGTCTCCTCGGTTATATTGACTGGAGGAATGTTGTCAACTGCACTTTCAACATCCTTTCGATGACCAGTTCCTTATCTTTCGGCGGATTAGATCGTCATTGCAATACTGAGATCGTTGGCCACCAAACACCTACGGGAACAGCTAAAATTGGGAGACAGTTAGGAAACTGCTGTGGAGCCCGATTGTGATCATGGGGGAGGGGGAGCATGCCCGAGCAGGGCATTTAGACCTACTGTGACCCAGCCTTGACGTTAACCCCAGTGTTCCTAACCGCACTTTTCCCCTTGCACCTTATGAGTCTTTACAGGATGCTCAGATTCAACCAAACGTGGTACACACCGTCGATTCTGTTTTTCGGCACGCAAATATGAATATGGGTTTGTTTACATGTTTGTGACCTTTGACAGCTAAACTTCATCGGGATGTTTTAGACCGTACCGCCGATAAAAGAGGTAAACAGCTGGCAGTGAGACCTAGGAAGTTTGGTTAAGCCATAAGAAGTACCATGGCGGCGAAATTCTTCAAAGAGAACTATCGCATTCATACGAAACACCATTGATCTTTTGAATGGGGTGAAACCTAGTCGGAATAACGTAAAATGACCAGAACAAAGAAGCGGAATTTTAATATGGGATAAGGAATACGAATCAGACACATGAGGAATAATTTTCTCCAGCAGCCAGACCAACCAACATCCAAGAAATATGCATCGGGAAATCCAAGCCGCAACAGATAGGCTTGCGCGAATCATAGCTTAGGGACCTGTGGACGAATTTCTGCTCACCGGGTTAGCCCCTACGTTAGAACATCCGCAGGTGCCGTTTCGCTGAAAAAGGTGGCTTGGTGACTGCTTATTTCGGACAACTGGGGTCTTATATCTTCTTGATTTACGCTAAGAAATTTCAGGGAAATTGATAAATTCTCGCCAGAGGGTTAACGTTAACACCATGGACAAGTAAAGAGGGATCTTGTACAGTAGCAGGACTTCTCCGGGAGATTAAACGCCAGTCACCAGTGGCATTCCTTGAGGGAGGAACAATTGCCAACCGAAGTTTACACAGTACAACACTGACATGTCGGTGGAAAAGTCTTAAAATTCCTGTGGTTATTCGGACTTCCCTTGAGCCTAAGGCATATTATATTTCGCAATACTCGGATCTGGAGGGGGCCCGTTGCGTAGCATCACCGATCCGTTCTTATCATGTACGATAGTACATGGGAATGATGGCACCCGATCTTCATAAAAGTCGCTCCGAATCAGTCGTTCAGTGCCAACTGGGAATGTACAAAGCGGTGCACGTGGCTTTAATGACCCACCGCCGTGCTCCTTTAGCCAAACAAACGATCGCATTTGTGACCATAATCCGAATGCAACATCTGCTTTGGGTAAACAGCCGTCAAGGCCAGTCACAGCCAAACTTCGGACAATTCTGCAAAGAACCATATGAATCTAGGTTGACGTAGCCACTTAGCTAGAATGCGCGACGTTCTAGAAAAGCTACCATAGGAACAGCGGAGTTATGGAGGCCAAGGAAGACCACTAAGCTCCTGCTCCCGGATGCGTGAAACATGGCACTCATGACTTTGGATGGGAGGATAACCAGGCAATTATTTCATCAAGCAAAACACTGACAACAGCTTCGTGGGTAATTAACCAAGAACTTATTGCTCTGGTTGAAAATTGTCTGCAACATAATGTAGAGCCAAATAAGAGTGTCGTTTCGGAATCAAGGTCTTGCGGTTGGAGTGCCTGAGGAGGAAAGCAAACAACAAAGCAGCTTTCGGAGGCTGCCGCGGGGCACGTAAGATAACGAAAGAACAAAAGAACAAGGAACACACGCAGATGATAACAACTTGTGGTACACCTACAGCATGAGAAGTAAATGGATGAAATAACAACAGCAACCCAACGCTCAGTATTTGTGCTTGTTGGCGAGAGTCGATTAGAAGGCCGGTCTCCAGCTAACACTTGCAGTTAGGCCCGTTACTGATAGGATTAATTCGGCGAAATAAAAGGGGGTTTCAATTCTGCCCATGAGCCAGAAGTGTACATATATGGGCCCTCCAGTTACACCATTCGCTGTGAGTGTGCAAGTTCGCTCGTGTTAGCACAGGGATGAGGGCAGATTACACTGACAGGGCTCCCCAGACAGATACAATAGATGAATGTGGGCTGATGGCAGTAATCCTAAAGTTGACGAGGACAATGCTGAGGTTTGTCACGATCGAAGATCAACCAGAGTGAGAAAAAGGCCACTGGGAAAACCAAAAATTGGGGATATTTATTCAGATCCATGTTCATATACTGGGATCCCGTATTTCTGCACCTCAATCGATCGAAAAGAGGCACTCGTGCTGGCTGGCAGGCTGCTCTCAAATGCACCGTTCCAGCCAAGATTTCCATTCTGGCATTATTGAGTACTAACATTCGTTCTCTGTTTACAAAATAGTCGCATGTGTCCCTTGCACTTCAGTTACCGATCCTTGTTCACACTCGTGTCACCTGCACACAAGAATCGTGACTGAACCCGGATATCGCTGATTCACTCGAGTCGATAGACAGCTTCAGACTCCATTGGCAGGACACAATTTCGGACATGAAGAAGACTGGAGGTGATGTGGCAACACAAACTTTTACTGGTCCAGCAAGTCCGAAATATTTCATACATACTCGCTCGACGGAATTGGCTGCCTTGTGATACAGTGTCACCCTAGATTTCCTCGCCGTACCGGCAGTCATAACCAGTTTATGCATTGCCCCCCTTAGCTTGCCAACAAGTACCGCATAATTTTTCGACTCATTTCTAGTGCTTATTCTTCCAATTCTTGAGGATTATTTGCGTATTACTGTAGGTTGTTTTAATCATTTACCCCACCTCTATGTTTGAGTTGACTGATCTCTGCGTTTCTCCCACCAGAGGCGGCCCCATTTTCGGTAGGGTTATTACCCACTACCCCGACTCATTTTCGCTGAAACTGCGTGCTACAATTTTAAGTGGCGGTCATTTTCTACTTCTGTTGAGGCCCAGGATATACTCTGGGTCAGATTTTCATTCCTTCGGACGAACGAATCAAATCCAAGTTCGCCTTTGAAACTTTTCACACAACGGCCTTATTCTTCTTCAGAAATCCCTTCCAGTCACTTCTGCCTGCTTCTCTTTTGAACCCCTGCTCAATGACAATGCCAGGCTTGTCACAGAGACGGCCGACGCAATCTTTGATATCTGGTGCCCCACAGAAACACTATTCGCCTCAAATGGCCATATCTCCACCCAGAAACTGAAATCTCTAAGATGCAAGGAGCACTTCTACAAATCTCGCAATAACTCAAGCGTGCGGTATATTTCCATCCTAATAAAAGCGAAAATCCAACGCATCGACTTAACTTTCGTCAGCCAACTCTTGATTGGTAGCAACAACCGACTCCTATGGCAAGGCATTCGACTGTTGTGTGTGGAGGAGCAGCACACGTAAACTTCCGCGGATGTCAACAGTATCAATCGTGCTCTCATTCATCCTTCCGCTTATACCCCGGTCATATTTGAAAAGGGTGACGATGCGACAATTGCGCGTTTTTCTAGAGAAGAGGCGCTCGACCCTCAGCGTTTTACTAAAATTACCACAGAGATTGGTCCTGATATTTGGTCTTCAGCTCTTGTAAGGCATGGGGCTGTGGCTCTGACCGATGGATTTACTTCTCTCATTAGCTCATCATTAATCTCGTCTTCCATTCCTGACCTGTCACTTATTCCCATCCAAAAATCTAGCAGTTCTACTGCTTTAGCAGAACGTTTTCGCCCTATTGCTTCAACGTCTCCCGGTCTTAAACTGACGGAGCGCGCTATACCTAAGCGCTTGCGTTCTTCTATGTATCCACCTGACGACCCTTCTCAGTTTGCCCACAAATGTAACAGGTCGCCTCGCTCATTCACCACAATTGTAAGTCCTTAAGCGCATCAGTGAAATCCGTCCATTGCGCCTTTCTAGACTATTCATCCGCATTGGATTCGTTCCTACGGTGTCTTTTACTTCACAAACTGCAAACACTTGGTTGTCCCACGCCGTTATTAGCATCGCTGTTTGATTAGTTTACTAATCGAACTCAGTGCACGCGAATGGACGGTAAGACTTCAAAACCGTTGTTCAACAACTCAGGCCTGTTACAGGTTGCTGTCCTATCACCGTTTCTTTTCTCTTCTTACATCAGCGACTTATCAACTAGCTTACTCTGTCATCTGTTTGAGTATGCTAATGATGTTGCCCTCTCTCAAGCCATTTCGAACAACGATGATTTTCAAAATTTTTCCAACAACCCATCCTCCTCCTACGATCCCTCTGCGTGAGCTAGTTTATATCTCAACACATCTAAATGTTTCGAATGTCTGTTCTCTTTCTCTCGGTCGGCCTGCCCATCCGAAACGCCTTTCATCAACTCAAAAACACTTACCAGGGTTGATTCTGTGAAAAATCTAGGGGTTACCATTGATAAAGATCTGAATTGGACTACTCATATTTCTACCTGTCTAAAGAATCTCCGACGGTTGTCACTTCAAATCAGGAAACATGGACACTACAAGGTGAGACGAAAGACCTCTCCCGATTTGTATACCAATGTTTTTCTAATCCGTCTTTACGGTTCTCCTATTATTTTGCAATTTTACTTAAAAAAAGTCGTTAAAGATTTTCGCTGGGGGCTATCAATTATTAACCATGTTCTTCGCACCACTAACTGAATTGTCAGCAAGTCTATGTGATCAACGCTTATCAGCTTGTGAGAAATTTGGTAACGAAATTGTTTCTAATCCCACGCATCCTCTGCAGAACGATCTTTCAAAGTTTCGCTCTCATATTTCCACGCGATCCTTTTTCGTTCCAAGCCCTGTAGACTTAATATCTATAGGAACTCCACTGTCCCATATTTAACACGAATTTTGACAAACCGTGACCGGAATTTAGCCGAGTTCCTGAGCAACTCGTCCTAATGCGTTGTGATTATTCCTCGAAAAGTTGTTTAATATTGTTTAAGAGGCGATGAGTGTATTTTTATTTTATTTAAGTATTTTTTCCCCTCCTAATTTATTTCTACCTTGGTATTTTTACTGAACTGCGACATTAATTATTGTAACCAAAACTCTATAAAATACAATACAATGTCCTGGCCAGGCATTCTGAATGAATGGAGATGAAGACCAACACTAGACTGGCTAATGACTCTGCAGAGAAATATCACTTAGCTTAATGCAATGTGGCCACCAAGCACTGCTTACAACTTTGTTCGCAAAGTTTTGCCTCCGCAAATATAAAATTGCTTAAAATTTTCACCACATCATTGAGTAGAATCCGGAAGCGCAGCTGTGGGTTTTATATTTCGAAATGTTTGGGATCCGTCTTTTGACGAAGGTGCGCTGCAATTTACAATGGGTAGTTGCAGCTAACTGAAGAATTTGCCCCGCTGTCGTCATGCAGAGACAACCTGCTTTTTTCCTGTTAGAAGATCAAGTTATGTAGGGCCGTGAAATCTAGGATGAAGGTTTAAACCCATCAAAACCATACCGAGGCCTGTGGTTCTAGGGTCACAAATCCCAAGTCAGTACCCGGGTTTAAGTGTTGCAGCGGTGCAATGGGTTTAATTGTGAGAGTGAATGTAGCAGATATACCGGGGAGAATTCCAGAGAGCCGCATGCATGTACACCATGTTTAAGACCTCTGTGTCCGAACCGATGGCGGCATTTCGGTGAGCTAATTTTGTTAGATTTACCCGAAGAAAAAAGGCGAAATGCTCGCATTCTTCAAGAGCTAGTACCGGCCCGAATGGTCCAACGCTCTTGAGTTTTCTAAAATAAAGGCATATTACCACAACGTGGTGTGATGATTGCGAACAAACTTAGGGTAATTTGGGACCTGCCAGCCCTAAACAAGCTCAACTCAGTATGGCCAGACATGGGTGTCCTACTGTAATGTCTGAACTTGGAGTCAGTAGACGAAACGCGGTCAGTTATGGTAGTGAACGCGCACGGATTGCCATTTGGGAATCCACTGGATTCAACCCGAGCTACCGCAGACAAAGTCCGCAAGAAGACCGAAACGGAAGAGAAAGACGTTCGAGTTGTATTCACTGCTCATGGATTTATATACAAGCGTGAAACTATCCCAACTGGCGAAATGCGTTACGTTCAGGTGCTATCGAGAAATGTTTGGATTTCACCATGGCTTGTCGTTACGATTCTCCTTGTCTGATTGTCTACGCGGGCCGGCGTAAAACTGTGCCTGACTGCGTCACGTTGCTTGCACGTAAACTGCTAACAACACTTGTCCCTCAGCTGTCCCTCTGGTTTGGCTTGCTTCTCGAGCTGAATTCCGACCAATGTTTATGGCATGGAGCCTGCAACGGTCCTCTCCGTTTGTAGATCACCTGAATTATCGTTCTTCTTCTGGGTATGTTCCAGATCTACTTTCGAATCACTGAATTCTCTAAAGTGAGTCTCACTTAGATCCCTTTGATGCATTGCTCAGATGAGACATTTCAATCATTGACTGGCCCAAATGTCCCGTAATTATTCCTCCGTCTGATTTTTGTTCACTGCCGCGAAAGTAAATATCATCGCCCGAATCGAAGCATCTCAGCAAGTATCGTAGTGGCCTGGATTAGCACAGCAGGTTAGGACTTTCTTTTTTAGAGAGAAATTTGTCTATGAAGAACTTTAGGTCCTTNTTACTGAACTGCGACATTAATTATTGTAACCAAAACTCTATAAAATACAATACAATGTCCTGGCCAGGCATTCTGAATGAATGGAGATGAAGACCAACACTAGACTGGCTAATGACTCTGCAGAGAAATATCACTTAGCTTAATGCAATGTGGCCACCAAGCACTGCTTACAACTTTGTTCGCAAAGTTTTGCCTCCGCAAATATAAAATTGCTTAAAATTTTCACCACATCATTGAGTAGAATCCGGAAGCGCAGCTGTGGGTTTTATATTTCGAAATGTTTGGGATCCGTCTTTTGACGAAGGTGCGCTGCAATTTACAATGGGTAGTTGCAGCTAACTGAAGAATTTGCCCCGCTGTCGTCATGCAGAGACAACCTGCTTTTTTCCTGTTAGAAGATCAAGTTATGTAGGGCCGTGAAATCTAGGATGAAGGTTTAAACCCATCAAAACCATACCGAGGCCTGTGGTTCTAGGGTCACAAATCCCAAGTCAGTACCCGGGTTTAAGTGTTGCAGCGGTGCAATGGGTTTAATTGTGAGAGTGAATGTAGCAGATATACCGGGGAGAATTCCAGAGAGCCGCATGCATGTACACCATGTTTAAGACCTCTGTGTCCGAACCGATGGCGGCATTTCGGTGAGCTAATTTTGTTAGATTTACCCGAAGAAAAAAGGCGAAATGCTCGCATTCTTCAAGAGCTAGTACCGGCCCGAATGGTCCAACGCTCTTGAGTTTTCTAAAATAAAGGCATATTACCACAACGTGGTGTGATGATTGCGAACAAACTTAGGGTAATTTGGGACCTGCCAGCCCTAAACAAGCTCAACTCAGTATGGCCAGACATGGGTGTCCTACTGTAATGTCTGAACTTGGAGTCAGTAGACGAAACGCGGTCAGTTATGGTAGTGAACGCGCACGGATTGCCATTTGGGAATCCACTGGATTCAACCCGAGCTACCGCAGACAAAGTCCGCAAGAAGACCAAAACGGAAGAGAAAGACGTTCGAGTTGTATTCACTGCTCATGGATTTATATACAAGCGTGAAACTATCCCAACTGGCGAAATGCGTTACGTTCAGGTGCTATCGAGAAATGTTTGGATTTCACCATGGCTTGTCGTTACGATTCTCCTTGTCTGATTGTCTACGCGGGCCGGCGTAAAACTGTGCCTGACTGCGTCACGTTGCTTGCACGTAAACTGCTAACAACACTTGTCCCTCAGCTGTCCCTCTGGTTTGGCTTGCTTCTCGAGCTGAATTCCGACCAATGTTTATGGCATGGAGCCTGCAACGGTCCTCTCCGTTTGTAGATCACCTGAATTATCGTTCTTCTTCTGGGTATGTTCCAGATCTACTTTCGAATCACTGAATTCTCTAAAGTGAGTCTCACTTAGATCCCTTTGATGCATTGCTCAGATGAGACATTTCAATCATTGACTGGCCCAAATGTCCCGTAATTATTCCTCCGTCTGATTTTTGTTCACTGCCGCGAAAGTAAATATCATCGCCCGAATCGAAGCATCTCAGCAAGTATCGTAGTGGCCTGGATTAGCACAGCAGGTTAGGACTTTCTTTTTTAGAGAGAAATTTGTCTATGAAGAACTTTAGGTCCTTAAACCTTCTGGGGCTGGCGGACACCGTTGCTCACTCCACCAACCGTGCCAAGCTTCCCACTGCGCCATTCGAGCACGGGTGGTATGGAGATGTGTGCAGGGTCGACATCAAATGCAATCGAGCCAGCATCGCAGCACATTTGCACAAAACTGTGACCCGCTGTTGATGGCGGAGGTTTGTGAGAACCCCTCGGGACTGGAACACTTCCCGAAGACTTGGATCAGAATCGACGTAGTCGGAGTACTTGTCGTAGCATCTCAGGCCCCTTGGGATGGGAATATATCAGCACCAATGCTCGATATTGGTCCAAGAATGGACCACAGAGGGCTTAGTTAATATGCTCTGATGGAGCGTAGTTTCCTGGCCGTGGATTCCAACTTTCTGTTTGAGAATGAACTTTTTGCATGTACGGTTCTTAGTTCTTGGTTGTTTTATGGATGTTCGCCCCGAATCATTGTCACCGACACATTTATCGAGCCGAAGATATTATCTTATCCACTCCAAGATGGCCATTAAATAATTCATCGAGAATTGCTTTGCAAACAGAGGGCGGGATAACCAACCGGTCCCGCAGACACACCAAGTCATCTGGTTATATGTTGGACTCTGCGATATGAGAAAAACTGTGGATATTTATGCTCTACATGAGGTTGCTATCCCTTTCCCATTGCCGACATGACCGGAAAATAGGGAAATTTTGCAGATTTGCGCTACTCGACCGTCAATGTCTGTGCAGCTGTCGCGATTATGATACATTGTTCTTCCGGACAGAAAGTTAGGTACAATGACAAGACGTCGGCTTGTATGATCATTTTTCCGAGTCGATCCACAATGTCGCGGTTGTAGCCCGCCAAAGCATTGCTCCATATTCGGATCACTTTAGCAGTAGGCATGACAAGGATTCGGTTGGATGAAACGGAAATTTGAGAGCATGGGTTTTAGGGGTTGTCTTAGGCCGTAGGCTGAATAAGTATTTGTGACGACGGTGCACCACCCAGAATAGAGCCAGAGTTTTGTTGTTTGGCAATATCTTCCTTTTTGTTGTATTGATTGACCGGGAAATAAGAATAACTGGGTCTTCTTCCTGATCCAACACTGCTGCCGTCTCCAGATGGAATATGTCTGTGACCATCCTGGTAGATATATTTGGTGCAGGTTCAGCCAGCATTGGTCTATCAGCAGTCTTTGAATAAGATGTCCAAGATTCTTTAACACTTGTCGGTCCATTGCCATTAATTTGATGACCGTACTGTTGCTGCAAAAATGGGCTGAATCCGGAGTTTCGAGGCAAACATCTTATGATGGAAAGCAAGTGGGATTGGATTTTCCGTTGCTCCATTCCAGCTAGTAGTTTCAAGTGCCATGGGTCTGGTTGGCACCCGGTCGCACTGATTGTGAAGCGGCGGAATTTGATGGAGGCATTCCGCTGGATGAAATAATTGAGTAAGGATTTCAACCGCGAATTATGCTCTTCTCCAGAAGTTGGCACGCATGTTTGTGCATTTTAGTGGCCCAAGTCATTGGTGCTCGCCTCGGGCGACATTCTCTGTTTATATTACTGTTTGCTTGAACTACCCAATTTCCCTACCACTGCATTAAAGAGCATCAGACATTTCGGTACCGTGAATCTATTTTTCGTCTTCCTAAGTTTAGTATGTGGCACTCTTAACCGGAACGGCTAAGTCAACGTATGAGCCCGTAGGTTTATTTATTGTTATTCTGATTCGAATAACCCATTCATCAATATACACGTTACTTCCTCCGTTTTCAATTGACTTGTGGTTTAGTCGAACTATGTCCGATTTGGAGCTTGGGTCAGATTGTTTGATAACGAACCAGTTGACAATAATGGCTGACAATGGTTGATAATAATGGTTTCCGGGATCTGGTAAAAACCGCTGATTGTTCGGTTCTTGTGTAGTTATTTGTAGTTATCAGTCTGATGCTGCAGTAGCTTCAAAGGTGATGGCAGTTATTGTAGGCCGGCACGGCATGTAACTCTTTCACCCCCTCGTCTTTTTCAGCTTGGAATATGTCCGACGATAAGTAGAAGCCAAAGGGGAGTAGGTTAAGCTGGAATACAACCCGAAGTTAGTAGTTGTAATCGTTGAACTAGTTTGTCGTGATGCTGGATGTCGCAAGCGTGCATTCTAGAGGTCAAGTATCAGCTGCAGAGTTCACCTTTGGTGGGGCCTTCGGGCTTGCCAATAGGTTTGCCACCTATGCGCAGCCGAGGATGGGTAGCAGATAGTGGTTACCAGAAATACGGGTTTCTGTCTATTACTACCTAAACTGGAATGGAACAGACTGAAAGAAATGAAGAAAAAAGCGATGCGCTCTTCCTTCTTAATAATCGCCTTGCGGACACATTTCCGCTGGCGTTGCCGCGACGCTGGCCGTTTATAAGCACCGGATCACCATGGACCTACCGCCAGGCCGCGTTTGTTATTGCAACACCAGGCCATTAATTCTTGGACTGTCGACTAATCCGCCGAGTATGGAGCATTCTCATGCCGCTTTCTCAATACTCAGTTACTTTCATATTCTGCTCATGGTCACTGAAGTGACGAAAGGAATCTCACCTGACGCACTGATTTGCCTCTTTTGTGTTTGCCATGTTAAACAGATCACCAGAATTGCTGAATGACCTGGAACGTAAAGCGGTGCAGATGGATAAATGTGTCATCATGTTTCCACTTGGTCTGATGCTTGCATGGATGTAATCGCTTGCTTGGCGTAACTGAGACACAATCCCGAAGAAGGCTAAGCGACCCCCTGTGACGTCCATCATCTAAATCTGAAACGCACTATCAGTGGCCGTCGCATAAATCGTTTTTCTATCTACTCTGTCTGCATCTGAGCACCCAAATGGTAATACAACTCAGTAGGCTGAATATGAATTTAGATGGTACATTGTGATCCTCTAGAAATCCTAAATCTGTCGTTTACGGTTAGGAGCTGATTCCAAATTACCAGGCCGTCACGGATAACAGTTTTACCCGTAGTCCTCAAATTCAACCTTCGCTTTGTGAAAAATGTGACGCAGCTCCTCACTACAACCAAATCTACTAGATAAATTAGAAGGACAAATCAGCACATCAACCTGAAAGCACCGGTAAAATTATGCGGCGCAAAAAGCACTTCTAAACAGTTCCCCTTCGCGTCAAAATTTTCGAACTGTAAGACCACATTTAAAACTGCGTAGAAATCAGTGAATGGCTTCTTAAAATTGTCTACTCATCATCA